>WNGS01021997.1:0-30160 GCA_020271785.1 Procambarus virginalis
GACATGTCCCAGCCATCGCATGTGTCTATGTTACAGAAGAGGAACATTGAAGGGGGGGCTTTGTTCTCTCGAGTACAGAGTTGTTGGTGACGTGGTCTTTCCACGTGATGTCAAGGATGCGCCTCAGGTTCCGCATGTGAAAGGTATTAAGCCGTCTCCTGGCGAGAGTGCAGGGTCCAGGATTCCGAGCCGTAGAGAAGTGTACTCACCACACATGCCATGTAGACTTGTGCCTTGGTGTGCACTGTCAGTTTGGCATTTTCCTAAATGCGCTTTGTGAGTCTGGCCAGTGTTGTTGCGGCCTTCCTGATACGCCTGTTGAGCTCAGTGTCCAGGGAAAGGGTGTCTGAGATTGTGGAGCCCAGGTACACAAACTCGTGAACTGCCTCCAGCACATAGTCTGCTATATTTATACAGGGTAGCTCATTGACATCTTGTCCCATCACCGGTGTCTTCTTCAGGCTGATTGTCAGGCCGAATGCAGAACAGGTTGCAGCAAAGCTGTTGAGTAGCTGCTGTAGGCCTTCTGCTGTGTGTGTGGTGATCGCTGAGTCGTCGGCGAAGAGGAACTCCCTGAGGACTCACATCTGTACTTTTGTTTTTGCTCGGAGTCTGGATAGATTATAAAGCTTTCCATCAGATCTTGTATGGAGATAGATGCCTTCTGTGGTTGTTCCAAAAGTATGCTTGACGAGGATCGTGAAGAAGATGCCGAACAGGGTTGGGGCAAGAACACACCCCTGTTTAACACCACTGTTAATGTTGAATGGTTCAGAAGTTGAGCCGTCGTACACGACTGTCCCCTTCATGTCCTTGTGGAACGATTGTATCATGCTGAGTAGGATGGGTGGACATCCAATTTTGGCCAAGACCTTGAAGAGTCCATCCCTACTCACGAGGTCGAAGGCCTTTGTAAGGTCAATGAAGGCAATGTACAAGGCTTTTCTCTGCTCCCTGCACTTTTCTTGAAGCTGTCTCAGGGAGAACACCATGTCAGTGGTCGACCTCTCTGCTCGGAAACCACACTGTGACTCGGGGTACACTCTTTCGGCAAGAATCTGATGCCTGACCAAAACGACCCTAGGGAAGAGCTTGCCAACGACGCTGAGGAGGGATATGTCACGATAGCTGTTTACATCGCTTCTGTCACCTTTATTTTTATAGAGAGTGATGATGTTAGCATCTCTCATGTCTTGTGGCACAGAGCCCTGCCTCCAGCACTGGCACAGAAGTTCATGAAGCTAAGATTTAAGTGTTCCACGAGCGCACTTGAGAACTTCAGGCGGAATCCCGTCGTCTCCTGGGGCAGTGGATTCACTCCCTTAAGAAAGTGAATCCACTGCTTTCTCAACTTCTTCCACAGATGATTCAAGATTAAGTTCTTCCATGATGGGCAGGCATTCAATTGCATCCAAAGCCTCTATGCTGACCAAGTTCTCCCTTGAGTAGAGTTTGGAGTAGTGTTCCACCCAGCGATTCATCTGTTGATCACGGTCTTTAATGATCTCTCTAGTGGCTGACTTTAGAGGAGCCGTCCGGATTTGTGTAGGGCCTGTTGCCTGTTTGATCCCTTCGTACATGCCTCTTATGTTGCCGACAGTGGCCGCAGTCTGGATGCTGGAACAGAGTCGAAGCCAGTAATCGTTAGCATAACGCCTCGCAGTTTGTTGAACTCTACTGCGGACAGTACGGAGGGCCTGTAGGTTCCTTTTTGAGGGTAGGTTCTTGTAGGATGAGAGAGCTCGTCTGTTTTCCTCTACGAGGGGTAACAGTTCCTATGCACTGGCCTCGAACCAATCTGCTGACTTCTTCTGCCTCTTACCGAAGGTGGACATGGCTGTGTTGAAAATAGTGCCCCTGAGATGTAACCACCTGTCACTTGCGCTATCGCAGGGTGGTACAGGAAAGGCATTTACCAGTGCCGCAGTGAATTCCTCCACCTTGTAAGGTCACGGGTCTCGATTTACGTTAATACGTGGTCTTCCTTCTTTCTTTGCTCTGTGGATTTTCCGGGGCTGGAACTTTACTCTGCAAACAACGAGAGTGGTCGGTGTCGCAATCTGCGCTCTGGAAGCTGCGAGTCAGTTTGACATTTCTCAGATTGTTATGCCTCGTAAGCACCAGGTCGAGTTGGTGCCAATGCTTAGACCTGGGATGTCTCCAGAAAACCTTATGCTGTGGCTTGGTGTCGAAGAAAGAATTGGTGATGCAGAGATCATGACGGCAGCAGAACTCCAGGAGGCGCTGCCCACTCTCATTCATCTTCCCAAACCCAAACTGGCCCACGCAGGAAGGCCAAGAGCTGTGATCAGAACCAACTCTTGCTTTAAAATCTGCCAGGAGGAAGACTGGCTCTTGTTGAGGTATGTCTCTGAGAGTTACGCCGAGGTCATCATAGAACTTGTCCTTCGCTTCGGTAGAGGAGGTCAGTGTTGGTGTAAAGGCATTGATGAGGCAGACCATTCCTACTGCTGTATGAAGCAAAAGTTTGATGATCCTTGCAGACCCCCTCCATAGGCGGTACTATGGACCCTAACAACCTGTTCCTGATGGCAAAGCCAACGCCATGCTCCCTTACCTCTTCTGGTGGTTTGCCTTGCCAGAAGAAGGTAAAGTCCTTCTCCCGTATGCTACCGGTTGCGGGCAGACGTGTCTCCTGCAGGGCGACCATGTCCATCTGGAGACTGTGCAGTTCATTGTTGATCACAGCTGTCTTGCGGGCGTTGTTCACTTCCAGTAGATTTTCCGAGAGACCCAGTGTCATGGTCCTTACATTCCATGTGCCCAGTTTGAGAGCTGGGTGGCTCTGTGTTTGTTTTCTTTTACCTGGTGCATGGGTTAACGATCCGCTTATTGGATTGTGGCCTAAGCCCCACGCACCCAGTGGAGCAGGCGGACCGTTGCGGGACAGCACCTTATTGGCTGGGGACTGCCCAGCTTGAGGCGGGCGGTAGCTGTCCTAGGAAATCGTATGATTTCTCCCACCAACGGAAGCAACCCCTGGCGCCTTACTCTACGCCAATTGAGTGGTAGGCTTATCACCGGTAACTGTCGCTTCCCGTGTTGAGTCATCGCCAAGGCGATGCTGGAGTGTCCTCTGCAAGGCACAGGCCTGGGCAGTAATTTTGGAGGATCAGCTGTTGCCCACGCAGCAGATCCACCCTCTCCACGCCACCGATGTGATCCAAGGGAAGGGCAGGCACCGATACGCTTGGCACCAGTGTCGTCGCAGGAGTTGCCGGAATGTAGCTGTAAACAGCTGCAAACTGCCTTAGGGACTCCGACTCCGGATTTTTCCTCAGGGTTGACTCCCGAAGTCTTTCCCATGAGTGGGTTTAGCCACAAGACAGCAGAGGTTTGAATTCGGGGTTTTCCTTCCCCTAGATGAGCTGCCTTTCCAGGCTAACGAGCCCCATTTGCCCGAAGAAACTGGTTTTAAGGCGCCAGAGACCCGCCTTCGCCCCTTCTCCTGTTGGTAGAAGCAGTTCCGCCAGGCCTAGAAGCTAAGCCACACGTGCAGGCCAGGAGCTGGACTTGGTTGTCAGAGGCTATTTGAAACGCACACCATCAGGGGCACTTTACAGGCTGTGGGAGCTAATCTCTACAACCCTTCTCGCCGGCTATAACAACCCTTGGAACCTTTATTCCTAGTCACAGATGACACAGAAGTCACAGATGAGGCATGTATATAGTAGATATATAAAAAGACGCGCCTATTCGAAGGGAACGTTGTGTCAAAATTTCAAAACAATCAGTAAAGAGGTTTCAAAGATTTCATTCACATGGAAAAACACATGAAAAACACAGTTTTTCAGAAAAAGCATGTTTTTTTTATCCGACACAGACGTGACATCTATATAGTATGTATATAAAAACCTGGCCGGATGTGAATGAAACGTTGTGTGAAAATTTCAAAGCAATCGGTGAAGAACTTTCAGAGATTATCGATTTTGAACAAACGAATATTATAGTTTTTATTTATATAGACTAGCGGTACCCGGCCACGCATTGCTGTGGCTCAGCAACGCATCTGCGTTTCTGAGCCACAGCAACCTTCCTTATCCCCCAGTCCTCCCCACCATACCCACCTCACCCGTCTCCTCGGCGTCCCAACCATTCCCCACTCCACCGTCCCCTCGTCCTCCCCACCATTCCCCACTCCACCATCTCCTCTTCCATCCCACCAAGCCCAATTTACACAAACTAATTAAATCAAAATGAAAATGAATCAAAATCTATGAAAATTAAATTTATCAATGCAGCCAGAAACATTGAAATGTAATTCGTGACATATTTAGTATAAAGTGCATGTTGATATTATGTGCAACTGAAAGACTGTTTTTCAAGAAAAGCATAGTTTTACCTGTCACAGGGGTGGTATCTATATTGTAGGTATATAAAAAAGGGGCGCCTATTTAAATGCAACGTTATGTCAAAACTTCATAGGAATCTGTGAAGAACTTTTGGAGAATACATTATGTGTTGTTATTACGTCTAACAGATGGCACTGTTTTACCAAAAAATAAGTTTTTCCTGTCACAGGTGAGGCATGTATATAGTAGACACATAAAAAGATGCGCCTATTCGAGTGTAACGTTGTGTCAAAATTTCAAAGCAATCGGTATAGAGGTTTCGAAGATTTTCCTCACATGAAATACACTTGAAAGACACAGTTTTTCAGAAAGAGCATGTTTTTTTTTACCATCAAACGTGACATCTACATAGTATGTACATGAAAACCTGCTCGGATGCGAATGGAACGTTGTGTGAAAATTTCAAAGCAATCGGTGAAGTACTTTCGGAGATTAGCGATTTTGAACAAACGAACACTTCCATTTCTATTTATATAGATAATCTATATAAATGAAAATGTAAATGTATGGTCCGATGCCTTCCCAAATGGTCTGATGTTCCCATCAGAAAGTTGGGAACATCAAGTGATGTGATGTTTCCATCACTGAAATATTAAAAAACAGTTAAAAAAAGAAATGAAAATATGAAAAAATAAAAAAAATAAACTATACCCACGAAATGAACGTTATGGTAAACAACACAGCTCAATTCCAATGCAATTCACACAAAATAATTAAATCAAAATGAAAATAAATCAAAATCTATGAAAATTCGAACTATCAATGCAATCAGAATCGCTGAAATGGAATTGTAACATATTTAGTACAGCATGTATATTTCTCTTACATGCAACAGATGGCGCTGTTTTTCAAGAAAAGCATAGTTTTACCTGTCACAGGTGTGGCATCTATACTTATACTTAGGAAATGAATGGTATGGTAAACAACACAGCTCAATTCCAACACAATGTCACATATAATAATTCAATAAAAAATATAATATATCGAAATATATGAAAATAAAATATATCAATGCAATTGGAAACATTAAAATGGAATTCGTGACATATTTAGTATACCGTGCATGTTGCTATTATATGCAACAGATGGCGCTGTTTTTCAAAACCGCATGTTTTTATCTGTCACAGGGGTGGCATCGATATAGTAGGTATATGAAAAGACGTGCCTATACAAATGCAACGCTGTATCAAAATTTGAAAGCAATCGGTGAAGAACGTTTTGAGATTACAGCATGTGTTGCCCTTACGTCCAACAAATGGCGTTGTTTTAAAAAAAATAACATGTTTTTTTCCTGTCACAGGAGAGGCATGTATATAGTAATATATAAAAAGACTCGCCTATTCGATTCGCCTAGCGATTTTGAATAAATGAACGTTTCCATTTTTATTTATATATATATATATATATATATATATATATATATATATATATATATATATATATATATATATATATATATATATATATATATATATATATATATATATATATATATATATATATATATATATATATGAATCAATAAACAGATATACATTTTTCTCCAGAGTAGAGAGCTAATATACGTAAGCCAAGCCCTAACCACCCAGTGGGTGGGAGGGCGTGTCATCTGCTAAAGCAACCTGAGACTCGGGACCTTCTCTTCCCTTGGCTGTCCTCAAGCCTCTTTTTGGCCGTCTCTGTCGGTAATATCAAGCCTTCCTTGACTTAGTGTGAGGCGCTAATGACTTGTATGCATTCTCCGGCACACCGTCGTCCTCCTCCAATGGACTAGATCCTCTTGGAAGTTTCATAAACTTCTCTCAGGCTTGACCGAAGTTGGTTTGGCTCCACAGGCTCTTGCCTCTTTCTACGGCACGGCTCTGCCTCCTCTTATTGGCTCAAACCTGATATCTCCTTCGCATTATAACCTCAGGGTTACCTTGTAAACTATTACCTCTTGTGTCAGTCCAGAGTGTTTAAGAATGAGAAATAACTCTGATACCAAGAAGTGGGTGTCATGCCTGTACTGACACCCACTGGGAGGGTGGGGTTTCCGTACAGGCCTGTGCTTTACTGAGAATCATAGCAAGTAGGCTTAGCGTTATTACTACCAAGACTTCCAAGGAGGCATGAGTCGTTGCTCGCCTGGTGAGGCAGACGGACCCTGGTATGGTTGCTGACGTGGCCTGTGTGATGGGGGGTCTCATCTTACTCATTTTGTGGGTTCACTCTGTCGGCCTAGAATTTATTGGCAAGGCTGACTACCCTGCAGTTGAGCTGGTGCTATGTGAGATGCTGCATGTGGCTATGGCTGCCATCTATGGAGTGGAGCTCGTCTCGTCTCATCCTTCTGTATGGAAGTTTGTTGAGCGGAGGATTAAAAGCTGTTTTTTACGCCGCTATGAGGGGTGGTCACTTCAACTACCGGACGCTGCTGGTCTGGTAGGTGGTGGTCTCCGACCGGAGTAGTATGCATAAAAGTATATGGAGTTGTTATACATATAATGCGTATTTTCCTGTGTGTTCTGAGATTTGCTCAGGTGTACGGGTATTGTGTTTTGTACACTGTATAGTGTATGTAGCATTGTATTTTGTATGTTGTATTTTGTATGTTGTGTATTGTATCTGTACTACGTGAAAATATAGGTGATACGTGTTCTGTCCTTTTGTAGGCCCTTCAGGCCAATGGTTTTGTACTTTTGTTTGTTTTCAGTGTGTGTTTTGTTTTTTATGTAAATATTTTATTGTACCTATTCGCATGCTCTGCATGTAAAAATAAAAAAACCTAGCAGGTAGGCATAGTATTATTACTATCAAGAAGGCATAGTGTTATTACTAGCAAGTAGGCATAGTGTTATTACTAGCTAGTAGGCATAGTGTTATTACCAACAAGTAGGTAGTGTGTTATTACTAGCAGGTAGGCATAGTGTTATTACCAGAAAGTAGGCATTGTGTTATTTCTAGCAGGTAGGCATAGTGTTATTTTCTAGCAGAGAGGCCTAGAGTTTACTGACAAGGATGACTACCCTGCAGTAGAGCTGGTGTTATGTGAGTTGACGCATGTGGACGTGGCTGTCATCTATGGAGTGGAGTTCGTCTCTTCTCATCGGACTGTGGTGAAATTTGCTGCCACGGAGGATTACAGGGTGTTTTTGTGCTGCTATGAGGGGCGGTCGTTTCAATTGCTGGATGCTGCTGTTTCGGTGGTCATCTCCGAGCGGAGTGGTACCCTCACCTACGTCAGTGATCATGGTGCGTCACATAAATTCCCGGAGGAGCTGCTGAGGAGGTACTTCGTGAGGGTTTGTGCTGTCGGGAGTGTGTGGTTGAATATGATTTCCTCCAGGCGACTCCTGGGCGTACGGACTAGTATCCACACACTGGGGATGCGGCTGCGTTCGGATATCCCATCTTTCATGTAACCTATGGGTTATTACATCCATATATTCTATGCATGGCAGCCACGTACATGCTTCCGCTGTGGGTTGTTGGTCCACCTGGCTGCTGGCTACTCAGCGGCTGTCATCGAGAGGGTTAATCTCAATTGTGAAGAGGATTTTTTCACCGTTAGCTGATGACTAGGATCTGGTGTGTGGAGCTGTGCAAGTGCCTGTGGATGTCGAGTCTTGCCTGGTGTTGCTTTCAGCGCTGGCTCCTGCTGGTGTTTGGGTTCTGGATACTGTGCAGTTGCCGGCACAGTATCTGAACAGCCACTGAGCACACAGTTGTGTGTGTTCAGTGGCTGTTAATGGTGATGCTTGGCTGGGCTTAGGCCAGTCTGAGGCCTTGTCTCCGCGTCCGTCTTCTGTGGATGTTTTGCCGGTTCTCCTGTGGCTCCTATCTTTGCTCCTCCACCGCCCTTGTCACCCGTGCTGCTGGATGGTGTGTGCTCTAGGCCTCCTGCTGGGGTTGAGCTGGTCCTCCATGTGGTCGCTGCTGCCGAGGTCCTACGTCATGCTCAGGTGCGGGCTCCCAGCATCTCAAGTGACTCGACTTCTGTTTCAGTGGAGAGCACAGATGATTCGCGTCCGGATCCTAAGCGCTCGCGGCTCTCCTCCCCTGTTTTGGCCTCGGCGGGCGTGCCTGAGCGGATGTGGGGAATTTTCAAGTTTGTTGTGTCCATTCGTCTCCTGTGGACGTGGAGTTCCATTGTGTGGCAGCACTGCTTCGACTGTGGTAGTGGCCTAGGTACCCGCTTCGATATTGGCGAGGATGTGAGGAACTCCGCGTTTTTACCTGAGCCTTCCTTCAACCCCTCTGAGCCGCCTGTTTTCTGCTCCCCTCAGTGAGAGGTGGTTCCTCCTCCCGAGATGACTCCTGCGGGCCAGGGACCTTGTAGTCTTCGAGAAGAAGAATGTTCGTCATGGGAGCTCTGTGCCTGTCCGCTGCAGACGGTTTTTGGGTGAGATTCCCCCGTGGTGGCTGCCCCCGTGTTGCCAGCACCTGCTGGAGAGGTGGTAGCCTCATCGGGACCCTCTCTGGTGCTAGGTGCTGTGACTCCAGGTGCGACGGAACGGGTGATGCCGGTCCCTTGTGTTACTCGACTGTATTGTGCCTAGTGCGTGGAAATTTGTCACTAGCATTCCTGATTTAGGTTGCGGGCCCAACCCCCATGAGACGCCCTGGGGATATTCCTAACTGTCATGTTCACAGAAATGGTACCATCCGTTTCTATGTGCGTGGCTCATTTGCCAGAGAGAGAGAAGAGAGGAGGTAAAAAAAAGCTACAGGACGCCTACCAGCTTGGGAGCTACTATAGTCATGTAATCAGTTTAAGTATTAAAGTCAGTAACCAGGAATGACTTTACATCAACCTTACAACCAAGACTTCCTCAGCTATATACAAACACCACATTGGCGACGAGGATGAACTGGGAACGCAGGTATTTGTTCAACTTCAAACACAAGGAAGGAGCATGCTGTCTCGCCCAGAGGAGGAAGGAGAAGCTGTCTGTGAGCACCATACCCGATGCTGTATGCTAACCAATGCTTTGTGCTAACCATTGCTGTGTGCTAACCATTGCTGTGTGCTAACCAATGCTGTGTGCTACCCAAGCTGTGCTGACTGAAGCTGTGATAGAGGAATCTGCCGACGCTGTGTACGAAACGACGCTTTGATGTGTACAAAACCTGATGTTTTGGTTACGAAACGACGCTTCGTGCTACAAAATTCTTCACGCTGTGAACCAACTGCTGTGCCAACTGCTGCCAACTGCTGCCAACTGCTAACAACTGCTGTGCCAACTGCTGCCTACTGCTGTGCCAACTGCTGACAACTGCTGTACCAACTGCTGACAACTGCTGTGTTGCTGTGAGTAGGAACAACACATGTACACAAGGGCTAGGTAAGAAGTCAGTTGCTGCTGTATTGTGCACTGTTGTGAACTTTTGCATTAAAATGCTTGTGTGCTTTGCAAAATTAAAGTAATTACAGTGAATTCTTAACTAACATATACAGTGCAGTAAGTGTTATATATTCTGAGGAACATTTTAAGTGATAAGTTTACATTTATTCAGTAAAAATGGCAAATATACCTCAGTTTCCTGCATTTGATCCTGACTGTGACCAGACAAACCTGTCACAGAGGTGGGTCAAATGGCTTAAAAGGTTTGAAAATTTGTTGATAGTTTCTGACATCAAAAGTGCTGAAAGAAAGCGTGCCTTTCTACTTCATTATGCAGGTGATAGAGTTTGTGACATCTTTGATACACTGAAAGACACTGGTGGTGCCAAAGATTATGACACTGCCAAAGCCAAATTAACTGAGCATTTCAAACCAAGGCAAAATACTGCTATGGAAATTATGCATTTCAGGAGAGCGAAACAACTCTCTAATGAAACTGTTGATCAATACCATACACGTCTGCAGGGTTTAGCAGCCCATTGTGAGTTTGCTGATGTTGACAAAGAAATCAAACAGCAAATAACTGAAACATGCACATCTACACGTCTCCGTCGAAGAGCTCTAGAACTTGTTGATGATGAAAGTTCTCTTACCAAGATACTGGATATGGCTCGTCGAATGGAAGATGCTGCACGTGATGCTCGTGTCATGGAGTGCAGTGCCAACAACGGTTCTGCCACTGTTACTAACAGTGATGAGGTATGTAAGGTTCAGGGAGGACACCATGATCATAGAAGATATCATGCCAAACCTAACATTAAATTGAGCCGAGAACCACATCACAACTGGAGTCATGGAACAAGACTCAAGCAGTCACAACGACTCACATCAGAGGTTGTCAACAATAAATGTTACAATTGTGGAGGAGACTACCCACACCAAGATAATGTTTGTCCTGCTCAAGGTAAGAAGTGCTATGAGTGTAGAAAACTAGGTCATTTTGGTGCTATGTGTCGTTCCGCACTAAAGAAACCACAATCAATAAATAAAAGCACTGTACGAGGATCAAGTCATAGGAGTCGAGGTGGCAAACACAATATTGCACCTCAAATCAAGAATGTTAATAATATACAAGACAACATTTCATTACAACCAGTCTCAGATGACAGTGAATGTGATTACATTTATGGAGTACAATCAATCACAGAATGGAATGATCTTCCAAACAACCCAGAGACTATAGTATACATTGCTGGCATTTGTCTCAAAGTTCTCATTGACACTGGATCAAACATTGACACCATTGCTGAGTGCCACTATGAAAAATTTAAAAAACAGTTCCCAAAGCTTGAAAACTACAATGGCAAAGCCACTGCCTATGCTTCAAAGGTAGCCTTACCAGTGATTGGAACTTTCACTGCAGAGATTAAGTCAAAGAATGCAATGCTCATTACTACATTCCATGTTGTTAGGAATGCAAAGGAGTCTTTACTCAGTTACAAGACTTCAACCAAATTGGGGCTACTTCAGCTTTCTAATGCTGTAGCAGTGGAATCTGCAAACAATGTTGATGCTATTGTTGCTGAATTTTCTGATCGATTTAAATCCATAGGTTGTTATACTGATAGCAAAGTACATCTGCATATCAACCCAGATGTAATTCCAGTTGCCCAACCACATCGCCGACAACCATTCCATACTCGCAAGAAAGTCGATGCCGAACTGGATAGGCTGATAGAACTAGATATCATTGAACCGGTAACAGGCCCAACACCATGGGTAAGCCCAATTGTCACTCCACCAAAGCCGAAGAATCCAGATGAGATACGCATTTGTGTAGACATGCGTGTTCCCAACAAGGCAATAATGCGTGAACGCCATCCTACACCCACTGTAGATGATATGATATACCGCTTGAATGGTGCAACTGTATTCAGCAAGTTAGATTTAAACAAGGGCTATCATCAGCTTGAACTTGATGATGAGAGTCGATTCATCACAACGTTTACGACACATCGAGGTCTGTATAGGTACAAGCGCCTGAGTTTTGGTATTAACAGTGCTGCTGAGGTATTCCAGCACATCATCAGCCAGGTATTGCAAGATATACCTAATGCTGACAACATGTCTGATGACATCATTGTTTATGGCCGTACCCAAGCTGAACACGACAAAGCTCTTCGTGCAACATTGCAACGCTTACGAGAAAAGAATTTGACGCTAAGCCGAGCAAAGTGTGAGTTCAATCAACATAAAATTGAATTCTTTGGACATGTACTTAGTGACAAAGGTCTGTCTCCAGATCCTAAGAAAGTTGCAGATATCAAGAATGCTGCACCTCCTTCAACATCCACTGAAGTACATAGTTTTCTGGGAATGGCAAACTACTGTTCTCGCTTCATTCCAGATTTTGCTACCATTACGAAGCCTCTACGTGAGCTCCTGAAGAAAAATGCATCATGGTACTGGAGCGATATCGAGCAAAATGCATTTGATGCTGTGAAAGATGCACTAGTAGAAAATGCGACTGCTGCATACTTTGATCCATCAATGGACACTGAGTTAACGGTGGATGCTAGTCCTGTTGGTTTAGGTGCTGTGTTAGCCCAACACAAACCTGGTCAACCAGATTCCAGAGTAGTAATTGCCTACGCCAGCCGTTCTCTCACAGATGTTGAGCAACGATACAGTCAGACAGAGAAGGAAGCTCTTGCTCTTGTATGGGGCTGTGAACACTTCAATGTGTATCTGCTTGGTGCACCCTTCACCACGATAGTCACTGACCACAAACCGTTGGAGACCATCTTCAATAATCCAAAGTCCAAACCACCAGCTCGCATTGAGAGATGGGCTCTTCGTCTGCAACCATACAACTTTACGGTGAAATACAAGCCGGGTGCAGGCAATCCCGCTGATTACATCAGTCGACATCCTGCCAACAGTTTCACCATCACCAAGCATCAGCAAGTTGCCGAGGAATATGTACACTCTGTAACCTGTGATGCAGTCCCTAAGGCTCTCACTCTTGATGAAATCCGTACTGCAACCCTAGAGGACCCAACTCTGCAAGCAACAGTGGATGCATTGACTAAGAAAAAGTTTCCACGCATCCCACCCTCAGGAGTTGACCAAGATGCATTCAAAGCACTTGAACGCATCCAGACAGAATTAAGTGTTACGCAACAACGCGACACCGTGCTGCGAGGTACTCGTATCGTAGCTGTTCTCCAGCAACGTGCTCTGAAGCTTGCACATCAAGGACACCAAGGTCTTGTAAGGACCAAACAGCTGCTACGAGAAAAGGTGTGGTTTCCTGGCATTGATCGTCAAGCAAAGGACATGCATGATGCCTGTGTCCCTTGCCAAGCTGCAGTGGATACTTCAAGACCAACACCTCTACAACCTTCACCACTACCTGCTGCACCATGGATGGAAGTATCGATGGATTTCTGCGGACCGCTACCAACTGGAGAGTACTTGATGGTAGTCATTGATGATCACTCACGTTATCCAGAAGTAGAAATCATCACTTCCACATCTGCAAAGGCTGTCATCCCGAAACTCGACAAGATCTTTTCAAACTTTGGCATTCCTGAAGTTGTCAAGACGGACAATGGACCGCCATTCAATGGACAAGACTTCGTCAACTTTGCTGAGCATATTGGATTCAAACACCGCCGTGTGATGCCACTACATCCTCAAGCAAATGGAGAAGTCGAGAGATTCATGCAACCTCTCATGAAAGCGGTACGCTGTGCTCATGCCGAAGGACGATCCTGGAAACAAGCTATGTATGCTTTTCTCAGGAACTACCGTGCAACACCGCATGGAACACTGGGCAAGTCGCCTGGCGAACTTTTATTTGGACGTCCTATGAGAATCGCACTACCTGTCATGCCAGCCAAGGTAACGGATAAACGTCTCGCTCAGAAGGATGCACTAGCCAAGGGCAAAATGAAAATTGCTCATGATCAACGTGCAAAGGAACAATTCATAAAGGTTGGAGATACTGTTCTCGTTAAAAAGAAAAAAGAGGGAAAGTTAGATATGCCGTATGATACAAAACCATATAAAGTGATTAGTGTAAAAGGAACTATGGTAACAGCGAGTAATAGAGATCATAGTATAACACGTAATATGGCTTATTTCAAAGTGATTCCAACTAGTGTAGAAAATGATGAAGTGAAAAGTCGTGCAAAAGAAAAAGAAAAAATGAGTTATAACTCGATAAACAATTCATCGAGGGATATTCTTGTATTTAAGGACTCTCGTCCTAAACGTCATGTTAAACACCCTACACGATTTGATGATTAATTGTGTTCCTATGTAATGCAAAGTATTTACTTATTATGCTAAACTAAATTTAATATTGTTTGAATAATGCAGATCTCTCATTCAATATTTTGTAACTTTGTACTGCAGTTTCTTTCATGTTTGTTTAACATTGCATATGTATTTTTAACATTGAAATCCTTTGTGGTAAAGATTATGTTGTATAAATTCTTTGTGTGTTTAATTAATGTTAAATGTACGCAATATCTCTTAATATGTTAATAACTAACTTTGTGTCAATAACTTTGCTTTGTGCTACAAGCATGGTAGACATCCTGTATTCATTCTTTTTAAAGAAAAGGAGGGATGTCATGTTCACAGAAAATGGTACCATCCGTTTTCTATGTGCGAGGCTCAGACGCCAGAGAGAGAGAAGAGAGGAGGTAAAAAAAAGCTACAGGACGCCTACCAGCTTGGGAGCTACTATAGTCATGTAATCAGTTTAAGTATTAAAGTCAGTAACCAGGAATGACTTTACTTCAACTTTACAACCAAGACTTCCTCAGATATATACAAACATAACACTAACGATGAGTGGCTAATGTGGGAGGCGTACTGTATCCGATCTCCAGGAGGTAAATTTCCGCAGATATATGAGAAATATGTTAAATGATGTGTTCTTGTTTATGTTATTGTATTATGTTTATGTTCCGTTTTGTGGCCCAGTTGGCCTTATAGGCCTATGGTTTTGTACCTTTGTTTTGTTTATGTCATGTGTTTCTGTATGTTCTTGTGTTTCGTCATGTACTGTGTTATGTTTGTGTGTCTGTTTGGACTGCTCTCTGTATTGCATTTTGTGAATCCGCATTGCTATATATTTTGTGTTTCATGTGTTTCTATGTTTTCCGATGTTGTGTGGGTTTCGTGTGGAATTTTGTCTTTCTGTAATTATTTTATGATAATTATTTAGTATGCTTCGCATGTAAAAAAAAAACTTGCAAGGAGGCATAGTGTCGTGGGAGGTTATTACAGATGTTATTAGCAAACAATTTACTAACTACTTTTAGGTCATTGCGAAATTCACAATTTGCTTGGATGCAAGCATTTATTTATAATAAACGCTCATAAACAAATTCCATATTAGTATTCATTCATCGTTTAACCCAATTTTCATGTGGTTGTGATTATCTCCATTGATATTATCCGCAGAACTTTGTGTTCTGTGTGCGGCGAGTTATACAGAAAACAGTTTATCTTTATATTAAGGGAGCCCGTCCTCATAAACAATGTCTAAGTACTCGTTAATCACGCTGCCGATCGTCCCCTGTTTATATATGAACAACTCTATACACGACTCGAACCCCTCTTCAGTCTTTTTTTATTTTTATTTTTACATGCAAAGCATGCAATTTAAATACAATAAAAACAATACAGAATACAGAACAAAGGAAAACAATTGACCACCGGCCAGAAGGGCCGACAGCAAAGCACAACAAAACACACACACGAGAAAAGCATAGAAAAATGCAGCATACAACAAAGCACAAAAACATAATACAATGGCAAACTAGCAAACACAGAAACATCACAAAACAAAACCTCCAGAAGAAACAAACCATACATTAAGAGGCATAACATGAAACATAACAGGACAAACACAAGACAGTCCAAACAAAACATAAAGGACAAACACGTACAATAGGTAAAGCAATACAAAAACACCAGGTCAAACGCACATCACAAACAATACAGAAATAAAAAACACACACCGAACCACCCGCCCCGTAAACAAATGGCGAGGTCAAAATAAACAATAAACAGTAACAATAAAAATAAACAATAAAAATGAACAAGCAAAACACGCACACCTGAAAACAAAACAGGCACAAACACAACAACATACATGCACTGGCCTGAAGGACCGAGAAGAAAACAACAAAGTACATCATGAAACAAAACAAAACACTTCAGCACAAAATAAAACAATACAACTTTATACAAAATTTTACAAAGACACGAAACACCGGCCTGAAGGGCCTACAACAAAAACAACAATGAACAGAAACATAATGATACAAGAAAAAGAAACAATGCCGGAAATATAAAAAACACAACAAAGCACTGGCCTGAAGGGCGCACAATAGGTACAACACATTACAAACAAACCACAGGTCCAAGCACACAGACTACTCAAATTTCTCATACTTATCCGGCCATTCCGCCGCCGGGAAGCGAGTACAATACGCCTCCCAAAGTAACATGACGTCCTCCGAAATAGGTTCATTTCGAACCGTACGAGGAGCAGGCATTGACTCCGGCACACCCTCAACAAAACACCGAGCCCGTCGAACCCAGATGGTAGAAGGGCACCATGGAACAGGACGCACGCGGTCATGAACGTGAAACCGCAAAGGATGCTGATCATCATGCACCACTCCGGAGGCCAGGATGATAGGGAGAGGCTCCTTCCCACGAGGCCGGGCAATGGGCATCGCACTGGGAGCCTCCCCGGCTTCCTCACAGGGCCCTGCAGCAACCACCGAACGTTGTACCTGCTGGGACCCCCCACGCTTGGCATCCTTCTTCAGCACCAGCTTGATGCCTCGGCTCGCACCAGAATCCACACCACCCACGTCTGGAGGAGCGACCACCCCCCCACTGCGGAGAACCTTCTGCAGGAGAAAGAACAGGAGGTAAATCAGACGCACAACTATCGTCAATAGCAGACACATGGACGTCAGCCACCACCAGCGACGTAGAGCGCGAAGCACCCAGAATCGCCACATCATCGCCTGAAGCTCCACTAGCATCGTAGTCCACCACATCAGCCCAATCAGTAGAAGAACGCCTGGAACGCTTGGGCACGGGCCGCACATCCTCACATCCGGAGGCGGACCCAGAACCACGGGCCTCACGAACCGGGCGAACCGACGCCCGACGCAGTACGGCAGCAGCCTCAACCACATGTGGAACCGGGCCGCACACAACAGGATGTTCCACATCCCCCCCAACATCCAGCACAGCCGTAACACCAGGCGAGGGTGCAGAACCAGGCGCAGCAGCAGGAGACGAGGAAGACGAAGACGACTCGCAGAAACCATCCGGGGGACCCTCGGGAGCAACTGGCCCAGCGAAGGGACCAGCGACAGGAGCCACCGGAACACTCGGCGGAGGGACAGTAACCACCGGGGATATGTCGGGTGATGCAGGGGGGGCCGCATCAGCAGCGAATGGGACTTGCCCCTCTTCATCTCCGGAATCCACGCCTTGAGGGAGCGGCGGGAAATCCTCTTCCCGAAACAAGTTAACAGGATCAGTAGGGGCCTCAGAGCACCTGGCAGCCTGATGTCCTAACTGGCCACACCGGAAACAGGTACGGGGCTGCCGGGCATAGTACACCCAAACGTAGTAACCCAACAGCCGGACAGACTATGGGATATTCGACCGCAGGCGCATACCTAAGGTACGGATGTTCGTCTGCTTCCCAGCATACTTCCCCGAGGAAAGCGTGTTCACCCGCACACTGATAACAGCACCAAACCTCCCAGAGAAGCGCCGGAGAAGGTCTTCAGGAAACTCCAGGGGCGCACCGTGTACACTGACATACGTCAGGGCACACCTTCCGTCTGAGACCGCAACAGAGCCGGTGCCATCCGGCAACTGCAACGAACGCCCTTCGTACTGACGAAGGAAGTCCCGATTCTCCTCCTCTCGCACGAACTTGATAATCACCCGGTGGGCCGTAGCAAGCTCTACTCCATATACAGCCTCCACCGGGGCACGAAGCATGTCACACATTGCCAACTCAATGGCTGGATAACCAGCCTTACACGAGAACTCTAGCCCCACTGAATTTACCCGCAAAACAGGAGGAATTGCAAGGCCCCCCATGTCAAAACAGCCACGTCAGCACGTAACCAGGCAGGCAACCACACTGGGTGGGCAGTGACGCCTCACCACCTGGCGACCAAACGGCTAACAACCCCAGCAGTCACGGAGGCCGGGGACACGTCCTCACTCCACGACTGCTCAGGGCGAACTTCAACCCCTCTTGAGGTGGTGGCTCGTTAAAGCTGTGGTCGTCCCCCAAGAATCATTAATACCTTTAATGTATTGTCTTATAAATAGGGGTTTTTCTCATTTACATATGAATATTATTTACCTTAAAGGTCTAATTACCGTTAGCCGTAACTTCGGTAAGAAATTTAGTTTCTGTTTACAATTATTTGTATTTGAAGTACGTGGGTGAAACATTTACAGCGTTGTGACTCGAACAGAGGTCGTCAGCAAAGCACAGTTCAAGAAATGTTCGAACGTCATCTGCTGTGAGTCGTCTGTAGAACTTTTTCATTCATAAAAAAGGGTTTTTGTGGCTTGATTAACGAGCCTTTGGCTTCATTCATGAGTACAGCCTGATTTGCAGTAAATGGGCGAAACATTTATAGAGCTGAGATTAAAATATAGATCATGAGCGAACCACTGTTCGAGAATAGTTCGATTATCATCAGTTGGGAGTTGTGGAACCCGTAATACATCCTCGACTCAAGTCCATTACATCTAGCGGTCGACCCCCACAGACGCATTCATAAATTTGTACATGCTGTTCATTCAAAACGGGACTTTTCTCAAATATAAATCAATATTATAATATATTACCATATTGTGCATATATAGGCATAGGTTAGATTAGGTTTGGTGTTTAGGTTCTGTTAGCGATTATTTGTATTTGTAGTACACGGGTGAAGCATTTACAGCGTTTTGGTTCGAACAAAATTCGTCAGTGAAGCACTTGTTCCAGAAGTGTTCAAACGTCAACAGTTGTGAGTCTTGTGTAAAAACAGGTTTTCATTCATAAACAGGGGGTTTTATGGGTGCATGGAATCACTTTTAGGTCTTTGTTTGGAGGGCGGGCTGGGAACCAGTTCTGCGATAAAGCTCGTCCATCATGCCGTCAACCCCCAAAAAATACATTCATCACTTTCAATGTACTATGCGTTGAAAATCAGAAATTTCTTAATTATATATTGATATAAATATATTAGCATATTGTGCATACTTAACTTTAGGTTAGGATGGGTAAGTTCTTTAGAATCTGTTGGCAATTATTTCTATTTGTATTTTAGGTTGTTGACACCTTTTCAGAGTTGCGATTCTGACAGAGGATGTCAGCGCAGCTTTTCTAGAAATGCTCGAACGTCATCAGTTGTAAAGGAAAGGGGGGAAAAGCCTATCAGGAGAAAGCGCCAAGCTATTACGACTATAGAGCTCTTGGAAGGGATCAGGATAAGAATTTGGTATGGGACGGGGGGAAAGGAATGGTGTCCAACCCTTTGGACTGTCAAGAATTAAATGCCGACTTGCATAGAGCGAGACCGTCGCTCTACCATCCAGCAGAATTGGTTAGCCACTTGGCTCACGGGAAACTGCTTCACGACGTCAACGGGTGGACATTTGCCTGATCTAAAATTTTATTCACACGTACTTTGCTTTTGATAATGTTGACAAGGGTCAACGAAACGCCTCTTCTTGCGTCAGGCCTTAATTCAATTGTAAAATGATCTTTGGAGAGTTAATCTTTTAACTGTCATCTCAACTGAAGAAAAACATAATAAAAATAGAGAAGATTCGTATATATACTCGTTGATCTCACCATTTATATCATATTCAGTAACATATGTCAACTCACATATAATGATAAAGATGCCTTAAGACATTCAAGACACATGATCAAAACTCTGTCACAACCAAACTGAGAATTATCTTCAAAAGGTTTTTCATAAATCTCGCTTTTCATATATATACCTTGGCTTAGTATAGCACATATTTTACTATATTAGGCCTCGGATAGCATGTCTTAGGTCCAGGATGGTTAGGTTAGGTTAGGTTAGGTTAGGTTTTATTCGCATCATAAATGCAAAATCTTTTCCTGTTTGTCCAAATTCAATAGTACATAAGTCTACTTTATTATTATCCATATATGTACAACGGTTTACATAGTTATTAAAAAATACTATCTGAACAGGAGGATGGGCTGCATTTTCCATATTGTGGGTGGTAAGAAAGTTGAAATTTCTTCGTTCGTTACAATGGAACATGTCTTTTGGCTTAATAAAGTACCTGATGTTTGGTTGTTTATGCCTGAAGAGTGGATTTGTAGGGACGATAAATGGGTTTATTGTACTTTTAGGCTTTGTAAAATAAACAACAGACTATCCACGATTCTTCTGTGTTGGAGAGTATGCACGCAAGGTACATTAACTTTGCTGCTCACTACATGGGCTGTTCTAACTTCTAACTTTGTTTATAGATTTCTGTCATTGTGAAATCATTGGGGTAGGACGGTGGGATCGAATCAGTGTTCTCCCCAGACACTTGATTTACTCCTTACTGTGTAAGGCATAATTGGGTACTTTCATTATTACATGTTATTGTGATTTCATTGTGTACGTCAATATTATAATTATTATTATTTATTATTATTATTATTTTTATTATTATTATTATTATTATTATTATTTTTATTATTATTATTATTATTATTATTATTATTATTATTATTATTATTATTAACATAAAATAGATGGTTAAGCATATTTTTTTGAAATACAAATGAACACAAATCCTTTATACACAGTCCTTTATCCAAATAAAAGATATTCTGCATTAAGAGGGGCAAAATCATATAATTGCAAACATGAAACAGTATTTTTAACTTGAACAGATGTCAACGTGTCTTCAATGAAGCATACTCCCTCTTTTAATCACGGAAAAATCACTTGAATATATGTTGTACTGATCCTCCACGAGCCAATTAAAATGAATACCAGTAAGAGGCTCAAGAGTGTGTTCGGAAGACCGCCAGATGATGGAGCATAATTACCGCCAGAGATCTAATAAAGCCCCAGAATGATAACAATAGGAATAATTAGGGACGGAGGTATCCTGATGGAAGCCATAAGCGGTAGACGCTAACGAGAACGTCGGTGTCGCACCAGCGAGACAGCCAGGCTAGTAGGAAAATATTGTGTAGTGAGACAAGTGAGAGAAGAGAGAGAGAAAGAGAGAGAGAGAGAGAGAGAGAGAGAGAGAGAGAGAGAGAGAGAGAGAGAGAGAGAGAGAGAGAGAGAGAGAGAGAGAGAGAGAGAGAGAGAGAGAGAGAGAGAGAGAGAGAGAGAGAGAGACAGACAGACAGACAGACAGACAGACAGACAGACAGACAGACAGACAGACAGACAGACAGACAGACAGACAGAGACAGACAAAAGTCAGAATCAGTAATTTGTAGATTTTGTAAGAAATCAAGAAGAAAAATTCAATTTGAGAAAGAGTTCTGGCACCAATAATTAATGGTTCAATAGGACAGCACATATAAATATTTTAGGTTGATGTTATCACCTTTGTCACAGTTATCACGAGGTTGTTCCAGTCGCACCACTTTACAAGCCTTTTATTCAAGCAGCTTCATGGCACTTCCTAACAAAAGAAGACAGCTTAATATAGCTGATCACGGCTTAGATTATAGACAGGATATAGATTGTCAGCATCAGTAGAGTTAACTCGGAGAGGATGGATGATACGAGCGAAGTACTCCACTGTTTTCCCCCTAACTTGTATATACAATCTGGATGCCGGAGTGACCAGTAACACCAGTAACTTTGTGACACACAGCAAAAAGATAGAAAAAGCAGCGAATACAGTAGTTGGCTGAGGTGCAAGGAGACTTACTCTCCAATGTTATGCGAATCAAAATTATAAATACGTTGTATTTATATCGTTGAGAAACGTACATTTTCTAACCAAGGAAGAGACCGGTTCAATTTTGAACAATGATGCAACAGTAATTTTAGATCAACTTGTCAAAGAAACTTGGGAGTCGAGGTTAGGAGCGACCTGAGGCCGTAACAGCAAGACAACAATGCATGAAATAAAGAAAACTTGGCTCTGGAACTCATAATACGAAGCATCAGCAACAGATGCAAGAATATCATCCTTCAGCTACATTAAGCGCCGGTGAGGCTCTCCCCTTGCGTTACTCTGTACTTCTGCTCGTCGCTCTGAACTGCGTTAGGGACATATACAGTAATGAGATACACAGGGTTCTGAAACTGTCGGAACAGATCAGAACTCGTATCATTGTGTACCAGCTGGACAAATTTCACTTTAGGAAGAGTATGGGAACCTACTTATCTGAGAAAAGTCTTTTGAGTTAATGGAATGGGAATCCAACACGAATTATTCAGACATGATGATGATAATGATGTTCGTCCTACGTGGTCGAAGATGACCATGACTTCAATAAACGAATTGAGGTCATGACTTGCGCTTGACTTGGATCACAGCGAGGGAGAGTTATATCATCAGCCTCACTCTCTCGTCCCGGCCTATCTGGCTCCAGCAGCAAGTGGAGACGGCAGGAGACAGGTTAGGATGCAGAGGACAGCCAGCAGTGTCCGGGGCGTCTCACTGCGTCCTAGTTGCGCTCCACCACGCTCTGCTGGTCCTCCCGTTGAACCATTCTAGTGGCTTCCTCCGCACAGTCCGCCGGGTCCAGTCTTCACATGCGTTGGTAGACAAGCCTTAGTTCACCGAGAACCTCAAACCGTCGGCTCCCCTCCCCTTGGTTTTGCTCGCCAGTGGAAGCACACACAGCTACTAGTACCCAGAGGTGAGTGCAGGTGAGAGCCACAGGTGAGTGCAGGTGGGAGCCACAGGTGAGTGCAGGTGGGAGCCACAGGTGAGTGCAGGTGGGAGCCCCAGGTGAGTGCAGGTGGGAGCCACAGGTAAGTGAAGGTGGGAGCCACAGGTGAGTGTATGTGGGGACCAAAGCACACAAACCACTCAAAGGTGCAACTGTCCCCCGTCTTAGGTACTACCCCTCACTCACACCCAAGACACCACTATATTCAGAAATAGTGCAACCAGAGCTCGCCAGAGCGCCGCTCCGACACCTCTGCAAGTGGATGATGGAATGGGGGAAGGAGACAGAGAGAGAGAATGAAGGGAAAACGAGAGAGGACGGGGGGAAAGGGAGAGAGTATGAAGGGAAAGGGAGAGAGCATGAGGGAAAGGGAGATGATGGCTTGTGGGTGATGGTTGATCGTGTCAGGAAAATATTTGTATTACATCACTAATAAATTAATAATGTTATAGTATTTCATCGTTTTTTTAAAGATTCAATAATATTGAAATTTGTATATATTTAAAAGTAAACAGACTGAATTGTACGGATACGAATCAAGTAACACAGTAGTCAACCTATCGCTTTGGATACGAATATTCAGTAATAATATTCATGGCTCTAACAGTAGTTCATTAGCCATTTAACTGCGCAACGCGCCTGCAGGCTCGCATCTGGTTTGCGCAACGCGCCTCCGGGTATTTGTATTTTTCACGTTCCATTCAAAACTCCCGCGGCTACACGGGGTTCACATCAGCTTCCTCAGGGCTCTTGTAAACAGACGCCATCTTTAAAAAAAATCGTGGTCCACATTCCTGGGTGTGGGAGCCTCAGTAGTGATTGAGTAACCAAGGCTGGCGCTCGCAGCATGAGCGCACAGCACTGCTGTTCAGCGTGTGACCACAGCATCACCAAATAATGTCAAAATATATATATAACTTGTATTATTTAGCTATGATAGTGTTATAGAAGAGCCTCAGTGTGATAATGACTGGGTACAATGTTCAAATATCAGTGATTCAATGCTGTTCACGATGTTCACAGCACTAGCCACAGCACCACAGCATTATTTCGTTCATCTAGGAATCTTCAAATGATTTCTTAGGTTCCTTTTCAAAATAAACATGTGGTCAATTATTCATTTACAGGAATTAGTGACCAGGATTGTGGTTATAATTAGCGTTGTGCGTAGTATTGTGGAAGGAGGAATTTTGGTGAGGGAGGGAGGGCGAGAATTGAGGTAGCCTCATTGTGTGTGTGTGGCAGCCACTCTTGTTTTGCTCACCATACTAGCTTAGTGGTTTGCTATGGGCAAAACATATGTACATGGGTATATATAGTGTGTGTATATAGTGTAAGAACAGCAACAGGAGAATGTTGAGAGGAGCTATTTTGGTGAGGGAGGTGACGTAATCGTAGCGTCGTCTGCTGTGTGATTTTTCATGCAGTGTATGGTGGCCACTGTACTGATTGGACACAATACCGGCTTACTTGCATAGTTCTGGTAAATAAAACATGTAGATAGGTATATAGAACATGTGTAATAAGAACTATAACAGTATGGTGGGAGGAGCAATGTTGGCGAGTAAGATGTTGGAGTGAGGGAGACTGGCTGGGTGTGGCTGCTCTCACTCGAGGTGTTCTGAATGTGTTCATGGCCAAATGCTCCCATTGGCCCATACGAGGCAGCTGTTATTGGCATATACGAGGCAGCTGCTATTGACCCATACGAGGCAGCTGCTATTGGCCCATATGAGGCAGCTGCTATTGGCCCATATGAGGCAGCTCCTATTGTCCCATACGAGGCAGCTGCTATTGGCATATACAAGGCAGCTGCTATTGGCCCATACGAGACAGCTGCTATTGGCCCATACGAGGCAGCTGCTGTTGGCCCATATGAGGCAGCTGCTATTGGCACATACGAGGCAGCTGCTGTTGGCCCATATGAGGCAGCTGCTATTGGCCCATACGAAGCAGCTGCTACGCGATGTTCTGAATGTGTTGATGGTGAATGTATATAGTGTGTGACAGTGTATAGTGTGTAAATAGATTGTATATATACATAAATTAGCATGATACATAGTAAATGTGTGCTGCATATGTGTACACAAGTGTCATGCACGTAACACAGTGTCTTTGGACAGTACGGATGTTTTACTGCCATAATATAGTGTACGTGTTCACTATACATAGGATTAGCACGTAAAAACAAATAAAATGTATTTGGAACTGTGCGAAAATAATGAACGAAAATATATTCGCGGCAACTCGCGCACCCCGCCCCGGGCGCCCTACTGGCCCCGGGAGCGTACGTCACGGGCGAACAGGGAATGATGACGTCACGCCCCAACTTACGGACCCCATAGCTGCCAAAGTAAGTACAATTTCGATTTTTTTTCTACATACTGTCGGGGTGTCACGGTTCTTGTTAGTGAAGGGTTAAAGCAACAGTAGACTGGATCTCCTCTCCAGGTGGTTGCTCCGACAATAACCCTTACTCACCGTCGTTCTACGGGTCTTCCCTCGATCCTCTAGGCTCCACTGCACGCCCCGGAGAGTACCCCAGTCGATCTCACAACCGGCCTTAAGTTGCAAGATGAGTGGAGGCACAGATCGTTCCCTCAATCTGTGGCCCGCCCCGACACAGAACTATCACACAGCCTTCAAGGTCGCCAACTGGTGTTTTTAGGTGTCCAGTAACACAGCAGTGGTGAGGTGTAATTGTGGTAATTGTGGTAAGAGCAATTTCAAATAATATGGACTCAGGCAAGTCACTCTGTTTTACTTCCTTACACGGTCACAAGATAAATGGAGGGGATGATATCAAACACCAAAGAGTTTTGGTATTTTACTTAAAAGACAACGAGAAACATATATGCATCAAAAAACATATCAGGATCAATGTATGACAACTGTTCAATCCGTAGCAAAATAATCTGGAGCACACCGATATGGCAACATCCGGCAGCCCCTGCGTCACCTGTCAGATATCAGCTGACCGGGGCCCTCGCGACCGTGAGAAAAGACTAGTACTTGTTTTCTAATTCTATCACGATCCCCGTTTATTTAACTTCTCGCAAAACACTGTAATTAACATTCACATGGCATACTTATGGTTTCACTGGGTTGCGATACACCACTTCACTGGTCTCACCATTAATATCTTATTCACACTGCACTCACAGTGACTTTTCACCGTACCAAAAGATTACTCTATTCTTAATAATATTTACTGTGAGTGCACTCGCTTGATCACTGAACTTATCTTTACATCTATACTTTCTCTTACTTACTAAGGGTACTTAAAGAGATATCACTGGCAATCACTTCACGTATATGATATTATTCAGTACACAGGCATGTACATAGGTAGATCAGTAATCAAATTACAGGCATATATATATATAAATCATGGAGATCAATACACAGGCATTTATATCAATAAATCATGGAGATCAACACACAGGCATTTATATCAATAAATCATGGAGATCAGTACACAGGCATTTATATCAATAGATCAGGAGATCAACACACAGGCATTATATCAATAAATTCTAGGCTCATAGCCTAACACCAAATCTGGCTTACTACTAATATATATAATAATAATAATCACAAGAAATGAATTAGTCACAGTAAATTCCTTAATGAATCTTGGTGCTTGCACACACCCCACATAGATATATATGTAAACTAATACTGTGAGCGCTCTGGGTAGCCTCACCACACACTGTGCTCTCTGTGACTTAGACTCAGGTGAGACTTGCTCACGACATATAAAATATCCTGACAAGAAATATATATAGCTAACTAAAGGGGAAATGGGAGGGTAACTGTAAACACCTACTTCACCTATCCTAGGATGACAGTTGGGTTGTAGCTCCTGGTCCAGGCTCTCGCCTCGTACACCCTCCAGAAACACAAGCCCACGCCTTAGGATTTCGCGTCTCGCCGCTTTCTGTACACTGCAGGTCCGTGCTCCTTCCTCTACAGTACGTCGCAGGGTTGAAGTCGGTCTCCTGGCCGTCAACTTTCCTCCCAACTACGGCAGCCAGCCTACGTCTCGGCGGTCGTCGCACGTTTCCCAATTAGTCCTTGTCACTGTACTCCCAGAGGAACTGCCTCTCACCACTACGAAGTCACTGTGAAGTTATCAGCCGTCCCAGACGATACTGCTTAAGCTCCACACGCACAGCACCCGACTTCAGAGCACTTGAAGCTCACTTCACTGTCAATTCCCTCGTCGTCTAGATATGACACTAGGTATTTGGGAAGACTTCTCGACGTGCTTGCATCCAACTGTTGACTCGTAGGGTTCCACGAAGGTGGGGTTACTGTCAAACTTGACAGGATCGTCGATCACACGTTCAACCAAGTTGACAAGGTGGTCAACTCGATTCACTCACGGTGGATTGGCCCGGCCACTAAGCTGTCTCTTATACTGGTGAACTGCCAAGGACGTCACACACGACGATGCCTGGCCCACTCCTTGCAACGCACCTGTTCCGGAGCACTTGTTGCTCAAATTCTGTCAATTCCTTATCTGAGCCACATCTGGGTTGCAGGAAGACCTCACAGAGTGCGCGCTAACAACTGGAGACGCTTACATCCACCGGAGTTCGGTAAATCCGTCACTCTGACAGGATGACCGATCGCACGTCCTGCCTCTCGGACGCGTCGTGTAAGACTCATGGCGCCAAGGCGCCGCCACGGCTGGACCCCCTTGCCTATGTGACGTCACATTTTCCAAAGTCGGTTTTCATTGGCTCCCAGTGCCACGTCGCTGACGGTGACCAATCTGGCGACACTGACGTCACACAGTTTTGGCGGGAGAACAGACTCGCCAGCGCCATTTTGGCTCCCTAAAGGGCCTATCCCACAGGCCAAAATGTTCTTCTTTCACAAATTTCTCGGCTCTTCGAGAATACTACTCTCTCCCACATATGTTCAATTGATGCCTGCAATGTAGAGAACACTCGGGAATAGTGGACATGACTCTTACAGCAGGCGTGGGAGAATTAGAAGGGGGGGAACACCGTCACAATACCCATACTGAGGGAAGGGTTTCTGACACTTTAAAAAGAAAAAAGAATTTTTTCCTGAGAATTTATTTCCTGCGCACTGCGGGGGTGTCATATTTGGAGGCAATGCAGTTAAGGGGTTAGAGAGGTATTCTATATTCATACAATAGTATGTTTTAGGATCAAATACAAGGCAGGTAAAACCTTAAAACTGCTACACACATCTTTACATAATTTAGTGCTTTTTGGGGAGGTTCAGAGTCGTGTGAAATACTGAGTTGGCAACTGTCCTTCTGTGTGTCAGTGGCATTAGTAAAGTGGCAGGTGGTCCGTGGAGTTCTCTCTAATACTGAAGTATTTGTTCACACAAACAACTCCATCACGGCTTTTAAGCAAACTATGTTGTCTTCCTTCTTTAGTAAACAGAATGAAGAGTGTAAGAAGAATAACGTACAGGAGACTGTTAATGATAATAGTGAAAGAGGCAAAAGTTGTGTTTCGACCGCTTTTAGTTAAAAATTTCAAACTGGGGTCATGTGCAATTCAGAAAGTAATGGTACTTCGAAGTTTAACTTGTATCCCTGTTCAGGTATTTGGACTGAAAAAAGGAAACCTATCCATGGTTAGACTTCAGAGATGGTAAACTTGTGTGTAAAGTATGTGCAAACATAAGCAATGTAACACTTTTCACTTCTAAGGGTTTAAGACTATCAAATGAGTGGCAGAAGTACCAAGTATAATATTATGGAGTAGATCGAAGTACATGCTGGAAGTCTCCCAGAAACAAATTGATGATCATAAACTATGGAAAACTCAAACTGTTGCTTTACTTGTTGAAATTGTAGCTAATGAAGATGCTCTTGGAAAATTGTGTGATGCCATGAAGGCTTCGCATCTCAAGACAACTTGTTCGATTTTGTACTTTGCATATTATTTAGCTCAGAATGACAGAGCATAGTCTGATCACTTTGGCTAACTGGAACAATAAAAGCAAAACGGTGTCGACATTGGAATGGGACTGCTTTCCTGCACTAGTGCCACAGGGATAATTACTCACATAGCCATTAATATGAAAAATATAATTTACCAGCATATCAAGCAGATAAATGGCAAAATTTATGTTCTCATTGATGAATCAACAAGCCTGAGTATTAAGACAACCATGATAGTTTACTTGAAATGTGAAAGTGATATGGAAGGTAATCCCCAGTTCATGTTCTAAGAACTAATTGAACTACCTGATCACAAAGCAGCAACTATTGCTAGGCGTCTATTGAGCTGTCTCAATTATCATGGGTGATATCATATCATTGATGACTTATATTTGAAACAGAACCTTGCAGCATTTACTAGTGATGGGGAAAGTGTCATGTTTGGTGTCAAATCTGGAATTGCAACAATTTTCAAGGAACAGTAACCTGATAATCTGGCACTGTCTTAATCACAGATTAGAACTTGCAGCAGGTTATTCAGTGAGAGAAGTTCATGGGATTAATAATTTTCAAGCATTTATGTACAAAGTGTACTCAGTTTACAGTTGATCACCTCTAAGTTTAAAGATGCTATTTGAATGTGCCTCTCAACTTGAACAACAGATTTGCAAAATAGGCCGTGTTCGGAGCACCAGGTGGGTGGCCAGCTCGTTTCGAACAGTTTTATCAGTGTGTGGACACATTATGAAGCACCTTGTTTTCAACTTGAAAAGTAGTGAAAGATGAAACAAGATATGGAAGTGATATAAAAACCTATGAAAGCTTTTGAAAAATGTTGCTTCAGAACCGTTTCTATTGGATTTATTTCTAATGTGTGACACGTTGCATGAACTTGGTTTATTGTCAGAGTGTCTACAGAAACGCACTACTTCGATTGTGTATGGAGACAAACTGATGAACAAACCCTGAACACAGAGAATGCTCATGATGATCACCTGAACATCGAGAGTTGAACATGATGATTACCTGAAGACACAGAGTTCACATAGAACTAGGAAAAAAACATGTTGAAAATATGTGTTTAATTAAATCAAATACTTATTAAGGAAATACAAATAATTTGTATAATCTAGAGACATGAAATAAATTAATGGCAGGGATAAGCTATAAGCTATTCACTCGCTGTGATTATTAATATTGATTAGTAAAATAGTAGAACTGTTAAACATAAGACCTACTATAGAACGAATTCGGTTTATGCTTTTTTTAAAGTCTGTATAACTTTAGGAAAAGCAGTGAAATTGCCACAAAGGCCAGGGGGCATGGTAGAAGACTAACGCCACCTTAAAAAGCGGATATTGATTGCCAGTCCGTCTTGCTTAGTGGGTGGGGTAGTGGTGGTGGTGGTGGGGGTTGTAGATGTAAAGTGGTAGTGGGGGTGGGTGGTGGTGGTGAAGGTTGTAGATGTAATGGTGGTAGTGGTGGTGGTGATGGTGGTTGTAGAAGTAATGGTGGTGGTGGTTGTAGATATAATGGTAGTGGTGGCGGTGATGGT
>WNGS01022000.1:0-11414 GCA_020271785.1 Procambarus virginalis
AACGCGCCTGCAGGCCCAGGCTTCGGGTGCGCAACGTGCCCGGGTTTTTATTTTTCACGTTCCATTCAAAACTCCCGCGGCTACATGGGTTCACATCAGCTTCCTCAGGGCTCTTGTAAACAGACACCATCTTTAAAAAAAAATCATGGTCCACATTGCCGGGTGTCAGAGCCTCAGAAATGAGTGAGCAACCAAGGCTGGCGCTCGCAGCATGAGCGCACAGCACTGCTGTTCGCAAGTGTGACCACAGCATCGCCTAATATTGTCAAAATATATATATAATCTGTTTTATTTAGCCATGATAGTATTATAGAAGAGCCTGAGTGTGATAATGACTGGGTACAATGTTCAAATATCAGTGATTCAATGCTGTTCACGATGTTCACAGCGCTAGCCACAGCACCACAGCATTATTTCGTCCATCTAGGAATCTTCAAACGACTTTTTAGGTTCCTTTTCAAAATAAACTTGTGGTCAATTATTCATTTACAGGAATTAGTGACCAGGATTGTGGTTATAATTAGCGTTGTGTGTAGTATTGTGGAAGGAGGAATTTTGGTGAGCGAGGGAGGAAGGGAGAGAATTGAGGTAGCCTCACTGTGTGGCAGCCACTCTTGTTTTGCCCACCATACTAGCTTCGTGGTTCGCTATGGGGAACACACATGTACATGGGTATATACAGTGTGTGGTTATAGTGTAATAACAGCACCAGGAGTATGTTGAGAGGAGCTATTTTGGTGAGGGAGGTGACGTTGTAATCGTAGCGTCGTCTGCTGTCTGCTGTGTAATTTCTCATGCAGTGTATGGTGGCCACAGTACTGTTTGGACACAATACCAGCTTACTTGCATAGTTCTGGTAAATAAAACATGTAGACAGGTATATATAACATGTGTAAATAGTGAAATAAAAACAATAACAGTATGGTGGGAGGAGCAATGTTGGCGAGTAAGATGTTGGAGTGAGGGAAACTGGCTGGGTGTGGCTGCTCACACTCACGGTGTTCTGAATGTGTTGATGGTGAATGTATATAGTGTGTGACAGTGTATAGTGTGTACATATGTTGTAAATATAATTAAATGAACATGAAACATTGGTGTGAATAACTGTATGACGGGAGGAGCAATGTTAGTGAATACAATGTTGGAGGAGTGAGGGAGGGCTGGCTGGGTGTGACAACTCACACTCGCGGTGTTCTGAATGTATTGATGGTGAATGTATATAGTGTGTGACAGTGTATAGTCTGTAAATAGATTGTATATATACATAAATTTGCATGATACATGGTAAATATGTGCAACATATGTGTACACTAGTGTCATGCACGTAACACAGTGTCCTCGGACAGTACAGATGTTTTACTGCCATAATATAGTGTATGTGTTCATTATACATAGGAGTAGCACGTAAAAACAAATAAAATGTATTTAGAACTGTGCCCAAAAAATGAACAAAAATATATTCGCGGCAACTCGCGCGCCCTACTGGCCCCGGGAGCATACGTCACGGGCAAACGGGGAATGATGACGTCACGCGCCAACTTACGAACCCCATAGCAGCCAAAGTACGTACAAGTTTGATTTTTTTTTACATACCCATACTGAGGGAAGGGTTTTTGACACTTTAAAAAAACAAGAATTTTTTCAAGAGAATTTATTTCCTGCGCACTAGGGGGGGTGTCATATTTAGAGGCGGCGCAGTTAAAGGGTTAAATACACTATGCGATATAATCTAGTAGAGAATGGGGACAGTGAAACAGTTGTTAAACTCGATTTCAAGAGAGAACGCTATGGGGAACTTAGAAATATTTTTCTTGGGTATAATTGGACAGACTTGTTGGTAGGCAAGGAAGTAAATGAGATGTATGCCAAATTTTGCACAATATATGATGAAGGCACACAAACATTCATACCAAAACAGACATGCAGATCTAGGAAACAGGGTTGGTTCTACAGAAATTGTGAGAGGGCAAGAGATCAAAAGACACAAGCATGGAATCATTATAGAAAGAGGCCAAACCCCAAACATACCAGCGATACAAAGATGCAAGAAACAACTATACATCAGTAAGGAGAGAGGCAGAGAGGAACTTTGAGAACTGTGTAGCAGACAAATGTAAATCAGATCCAGGCCTTTTCTATAAATTCATTCAAAGTAAGCTGCAGGTAAAGGATAATATTTGCAGGTTGAAAATGGCGGACAGATACACGGAAAATGAAAAGGAAATGTGTAAAACATTAAACAAAAAGTTCCAAAGTGTGTTCATACAAAATGAGATCTTCAGAGAACCAGACACAATAAGAATTCCAGAGAACATAGAGCGTATTGAGGTGTCAAGAGATGAAGTGAAAAATATGCTAAAGGAGCTAAGTAAGAACAAAGCAGTTGGTCCAGATGGAGTTTCACCATGGGTTCTGAGAGAATGTGCATCTGAGCTCAACATTCCACTTCACCTGATCTTTCAGGCATCCCTGTGTACAGGAATCGTAGCAGACATGTGGAAACAGGCTAACATAGTTCCAATCTACAAAAGTGGCAGCAGGGAAGACCCCCTCAATTATAGACCTGTATCGTTGACAAGTGTAATAGTGAAAGTACAATGGGGCCTCGACTTACGATGGTAATCTGTTCCCAGAGACAGATCGTAAGTTGAAATATCGTAAGTCGAAGCAATTTTTCCCATAAGAAATAAAAGGAATTGAATTAATCCGCTCCCCACCCTCCAAAATATTAACTTACAAATACATTTTAAACTGAATACAATGTTTTTTCTAGCTACAATATATGACATAAGTTTATCTTACCTTTATGGAGATCTCTTGATGGCATATGGAAGATGGTGATGAGGGGGAAGGAGAAGAGCTGTTACTGTTTGGAAGGGGAGTCCCATTCCATTATAACATCAGGCAGTGATACCTTTTCTGGGGTACACTCTCTCTCTTACATTTTGCCTGCATACCACTAGGACCTGGTTGTGATTCACTGCTTGTTTGCCTCACTAAAAACCTTTGAGATTTTTGTTTTTCTATATGTTTTAATTTTTGTCTGTAGTGAGGCATCACAGTGTCATTAAAAAGGTTAAGGCAACAGCCTACTGCACCATGATTGGGTGAGTCTTTTCAGCAAAAGTTTGCAATTCTTCCCATGCTGCACACATTTTCTTAATTAATGAGGAAGGGACATTCTGTACTGTCTCCTCCTCCCCTGAAGAAATTTCCTCAGCTGTCTCTTGTTGCTGCTCCTTGTGAAGTTCTTTGGTGGTCAGTTCTTCGCTGTGTTCCTCCACCAGCTCGCAACACACTACACTCGGAACACTATGAATGCCACTTCTTTTTCTAAATTTCTCAAACCATCCCTGCTCGCCATAAACTCTTTCGCATTTGCATTACTCGTTCCAGGGGTTTTCTTTAAAAGGTCTTCATGCAATTTTCTTGCCTTTTCACAAATGATGGGCTCTGAAACTCTATCACCCGCTAACTCTTTGCTGTGTATCCAAATTAATAATAACTGTTCAACATCCTTAAGTGTTTGTGTTCTATGTTTCGTGATTATTGATATGCCTTTTGCCACTTTAGCACTCATAATGTCCTTTTTCTTAGCTAGTATGGTGGATATTGTTGACTGAGATTTGTTGTACTGCCTAGCTAGTTCAACAACCCAAGACAGCTGAAGAAATTTCCTCAGCTGTCTCTTGTTGCTGCTCCTTGTGAAGTTCTTTGGTGGTCAGTTCTTCGCTGTGTTCCTCCACCAGCTCGCAACACACTACACTCGGAACACTATGAATGCCACTTCTTTTTCTAAATTTCTCAAACCATCCCCTGCTCGCCATAAACTCTTTCGCATTTGCATTACTCGTTCCAGGGGTTTTCTTTAAAAGGTCTTCATGCAATTTTCTAGCCTTTTCACAAATGATGGGCTCTGAAACTCTATCACCCGCTAACTCTTTGCTGTGTATCCAAATTAATAATAACTGTTCAACATCCTTAAGTGTTTGTGTTCTATGTTTCGTGATTATTGATATGCCTTTTGCCACTTTAGCACTCATAATGTCCTTTTTCTTAGCCAGTATGGTGGATATTGTTGACTGAGATTTGTTGTACTGCCTAGCTAGTTCAACAACCCGCACACCATCTTCATATTTACGAATGATCTCTTGTTTCTGCTCTATGGTCATCCTTACATGGGTTTTCGTATGTTGAGCCTTACCACTGACATTCCTGGGACTTATGGCGTGATAAATAATAATTACTTTGATGTTCAGAATGCAAAAAATCACCACAAAAGCGGAATTTGTTATAGGCGCGATTGTCACTAAGCGAGCAGCTGTAGTAAACTGAGGCAGGTCGGCAGCGTGACCGGGAACCACGCGCTCGGTCGACCCAAACGTGTACTAACATTTTTAAATTAGTCAACGACACCATCGTATGTCGAGTTGCATTTTTCAATTAAATTTACATCGTAACTCGAAATTATCGTAAGTCGGGGCAATCGTAAGTTGAGGTGCCACTGTATTGGAAAAGTAATCAAAACTAAATGGGTAGAACACCTGGAGAGAAATTATATAATATCAGACAGAGAGTATGGTTTTCGATCTGGAAGATCCTGTGTATCGAATTTACTCAGTTTCTATGATCGAGCCACAGAGATTTTACAGGAAAGAGATGGTTGGGTTGACTGCATCTATTTGGACCTAAAAAGGCTTTCAACAGAGTTCCACATAAGAGGTTGTTCTGGAAACTAGAAAATATTGGAGGGGTGACAGGTAAGCTACTAACGTGGATGAAAAATTTTCTGATAGAAAAATGAAGGCAGTAATCAGAGGCAATGTATCGGACTGGAGAAATGTCACAAGTGGAGTACCACAGAGTTCAGTTCTTGCACCAGTGATGTTTATTGTCTACATAAATGATCTACCAGTTGGTATACAGAATTATATGAACATGTTTGCTGATGATGCTAAGATAATAGGAAGGATAAGAAACTTAGATGATTGTCATGCCATTCAAGATAACCTGGACAAAATAAGTATATGGAGCACCACTTGGCAAATGGAATTTAATATTAATAAATGCCATGTTATGGAATGTGGAATAGGAGAACATAGACCCCACACAACCTATATATTATGTGAGAAATCTTTAACCCTTCCACTGCTCAGGGGTCCTGAGGACATTTACACCCCTGTGCGCAAGAAAAAAAATTCAACAAAATTATTTCTTCTTAAAATGTTAATTTGTGTTCCCTGAGCACGGGAAAAATAAGAAACAAATCATAGGTGACATATTTTGGGAGCAATTGATCGAGGAAGTCTGGCAAAAAGTGGGCGTTGACAGAGCGGTCGTCAGAGCTGGTCAGCGTCACCCACGCTGACAGGTGGGAGTTGCCACAAAGATATTATCACTTAATTATTTCTATGTCTCTGATTTTTTCTTAGTTTTTTTGCAGTAATATTATTCAATGGTGTGTATTGTAATATATTATGTAATAAAAGTGGTGAATAATTGCTATACAGTGGTACCTCAGTTTAAGAGTTTAATTCATTCCTGGAGACAGCTCTTATTCCGAAAAACTCGTATTCTGAAGCTAATTTCCCCATAAGAAATAATGGGAAATGAATTAATCCGTTCCTGACTACCCCAAAAACCCCATATCAAACTAAATTTTTGTACCTAATTCATCTAAATAAACCTACAAAACTATGTTCAAGTTATTACTTACCTTGCTCTTGAATGCTGTAGGCGTATGGAAGATGGTGAGGAGGGGGGAGGAGGAGAGGAGTTATTGTTTGGAAGGGGAGTCCCTTTCCATTATCACATCAGGCAGTGAGGACTTCACTGGTATGCACACACTGGCACATTTTGCCTGCATACCACTAGGACTTGCTTGTCTTACTAAGAATTTCTCTAAAGACACTTGTTTTTCCCTACATTTTAACACTTGTCTGTAGTAAGACATCACATTATCATTTAAAAGGTCAATGCAACGGCCTGCTACAGCTTTATCTGGGTGAGTTTTTTCAACAAAACTTTGCAGTTCTTCCCATACTTCACACATTTTCTTAATCAAGGAGGGACATCCTCTACTGCCTCTACTCACAGCTATTTTCTTAGGTTGAACCTTATCAATGGCTTTCTTGAGACCCATGGTGAGATATATAATAACAAACTGTATAGTCAAATGACCAAAAATCCAACAAAACACTGAAAATCCAGGTGAAGAATTGATGTGGGATAGTCACTGGGCACGAGACAATGGTAAACTGAGGGGCGGAGGGGCGACGATCGCCGATCGACCACGCGCTAGGTCGGCCTGTACGCGTATCAACAAACTCGCGTCCCGAGGTAACCCTCGCCTTCCGAGACATAATTTTCGAGGAAATCCTGCTCGTCTTCCGAAAAACTCACATACAGGGACACTCGCATTCCGAGGTACCACTGTACTCAAAAAAATGGTGTGCATATTAGTGATTCAATTATTATGTTCATAAAACAATAAACAAATAGTTTTGCTGCTATTACACTCTACACACACAGGTTATATATAAGTATCTGCATGTTTTGTTCACCATAACGAACCACTAAGTTGGTATTGTGAGTCGAAAAGCAACGAGGAGTTACCGCCACACCAGCCAGCCACTCATTGCCACTCCCTCAACAACGCCTCCCTCGCCCACTTTTTCCTACCACCATCCTGTTTTATATTTTATTCACAATATACAGACGTTATATATAAGAATCTACATGTTTTGTTCACCACAACTGTACAACTAAGCTGATATAGTTAGTTCAGGCACTAAGAGTCGTCGCTATACACACAGTCAGCTGGCGGCTCCCTCACTCACTCAAGGTCACACATACTAAACTTTCTCCTCCAACAATACCGTTTTTGGTGTTATTACACTATATACAGACATTATATATAAGTATGTATATGTTTTGTTCACCACAACTGTACAGCTAAGCAGATATAGTTAGTTCAGGCACAAAGAGTCGTCGCTATACACACAGTCAGCTGGCAGCTGCCTCACCCATTTGAGGTCTCACTCACTAAACTTTTCCGCCAACAATACTGTTTGCAGTGTTATTACACTATATACACATATTATATATAAGTATTGTTGGGATCGAACTGTCGACAACCCAACACATTTAAAATAGATTTGTTCTGAGCGTTTCCTTAAATTTCTGTGTAATATAACGGGGTATATTGACTTTATCAGGTGTCAGCCTCAGCCGGACCTATTGTCAGGTGCGACACACTTTGTGCTGAGGTCTGACAAAGGACAATAAATAAGTTTATCTAAAAGCTTCATCATGGATATATTCAGCTATATCGCAAACACAAGAGTGTACATTATATACACTATATAACATGTCTATATATATGGAGGCATTGTACATAAGTACGGTTATATATATATATATTGAGAGAGAGATACTACGACCATGCAACGAGGTCCTCTTCCTTCGTAAGGGTGGAGCACCCTAACAGATGGGTCGGTTTTTCTTCCTTCGTGAGGGTGGAGCACACTAACAGATGGGTCAGTTGGTCACACATCCAAAACGACGACAGCATGTTGTCTGAATGGAGGGGAGTAGATGTCTGTCTCTCCACCTGCTCCGATGAGCCCTCATTACCTCGCCCGGTGCTTCTGATTGGCTAACAAATTCCCGCCACCGGACGAGGCACATCGTGCTGACCGTTAACGACCGGCATGGTCGTTAACCTTGTTCTTCCTGTAATAATGAATGTATTACTATTAAATCGCCGTGCCTTTATGCGACGAAATAACACGATACGGTATATCGTAACACTCCTCCCCCCTTAAAAGAGTGTTATTTCGGAACATCCACACTAATTTTCTCTACCGAATGTAGCACTATTCCTTTTTCGTCCCTCCTACAAAGATTTAACTTATTATAATAATGACATGTCTTATCCGACATACCTTATTTTGTAGACATGGTGCCGTACCTACTGACCACTGATCTTTGGCGTACAGGATCTCTTTTGCCTCCAACTGCACACGAAATCTGTTTTAACAACAAATTATCTTTATAAGCATATACAAAAAATTACATAGGTACGTTTTCTGAAACACACCGCTTTGGACGGTGTGACTGATGCACAAGTACTTTCCTGAGGTCTACCGTCTTTCATCACTTCACTATTTTCTTAGTTCCTTTTCTAAAACGTCTTAATTCACGCTGTCTACTGTTTTCTTTATACCATGCTGCGGGATAATGCGTCAGCCATTACGTTTTCCTTTCCTTTAATGTGTACTATATTTAAGTTATAGTCTTGTAATATCAGAGCCCACCTGGTTAGGCGCTGATTGGTATTCTTCATTTTACTTAAAAATACGAGGGGGTTATGATCTGTGAAGACCGTAACAGGTCCTATGCCCGCTCCCACGTATACCTCAAAATACTGTAGCGCCATTACCAAGGCTAAGGTTTCCTTTTCTACGGTACTATACGCTCGTTGATTTGGTAAAAATTTCCTAGAGAAATAGGACACTGGTTTACAAGTTCCATTATGGTCCTGCGTCAAAACAGCGCCCGCACCTACATCACTAGCATCGACAAAGAGTGAAAATGGCTTCTGAAAATCGGGTGAAACCAATACAGGGGCTTCTGTTAGCAATGATTTCGTTTTATTAAACGATTCTTGACAGGCTTCGTCCCACTGCCACTTCTTATGCTTCGCTAAAAGTCCTGTTAATGGTGCTGCAATGGTTGCAAAATTTCTGCAGAATTTTCTATAGTACCCCACCATGCCTAGGTACCTGAGTAAATCTCTTCTCCCTCTAGGCACAGGGTACTTATCTATGGCTTCAACTTTTTGTCTGACAGGGGCAACCTCCCCTTGTCCTACGATGTATCCAAGATATTGTAATTTTGCTTTACCGAATTCACTTTTTGGGAGATTAACAGTCAGATTTACCTCATCCAATTTATCAAACAACTCTTTTAGTTGATGAAGGTGTTCTTCCCACGAGTGTGAATACACTATGATGTCATCAATATAAACTGTACAACCTACCATTCCTTGTAGGATTTTATTCATGGCTCTCTGGAAACAACTTCCACTATTTTTCATACCGAATGGTAGTACTTTATATTGATAAAGACCGTCAGGTGTCACAAAGGCAGAGATTCTCTTGGCACTCTCTGAGAGGGGTATCTGATAGTACCCTTTCAGAAGGTCAATTTTAGATACGAACTGGGCGTGTCCTATTTGGTCGATACAATCCTCAATTCGAGGAATTGGGTACGAGTCTGTGACAGTGACCGAATTCACCTTTCTGTAATCCGTGCACAACCTATGTGTGCCATCTGGCTTTTTCACCAGTAGACAAGGTGAGCTCCAATCACTGTCGCTCAATTCTGCTAGATCGTTATCCAATAGATATTGTACCTCGCGTCGCATAATCTCTCTCTTCTCAGGATTTACTCTATAAGGATGTTGCTTTATTGGGCGAGCTTCTCCTACATTTACCTCGTGCGTAATTTCGCGGTGTCGTCGTGGTACGTCCGAGAATAGTGATATGTATTTTATGAGAATCTCCTCTATGTCCTGCCTCCTTTGATCATCTAAGTATGTCAAGTGTTCATTTATATCTCGTAACCACTGAGAATTAGAGATTCGGGCTCCGTCTGCTCTTTCTAGCCTCTTATGGTTTAATTCTGTAAACTCGTTGGAAACTACACACATAACAGCAGTGTCTAGTTGCCCATCCTCATCTCTATCCCAATACCTTTTCATTAAGTTTACGTGACATATCTGGGATTTTCTTGGTCTGTCAGGCATGTGTATTACGTAAGTCAAATCACCAAGTCTCTTCTTGACCATATAGGGTCCACAAAATTTTGAATCATTTACCGTCCCTTTTACCGGTAGATAGACCAATACCTTATCACCTACGTTAAAACTTCTCTTTTTGGTACCTTTGTTGTAATATCTTGCCATGTTTGCTTGTGACATTTTCAAGTTTTGCCTCGCCAACTCTCGCGCCCTGGACAATCTGCATTTAAACTTCTGAACATACGTTTCCATATTATCTCTTGAACCTTCAGATGTTAGCCGATCCTTCAACATAACTATCGGACTTCTCACCGTATGCCCATATACTAATTGAAATGGTGTCATGCCTAAGGACTCTACTACCGAATCCCTGATAGCAAACATTATTGGGGCGATGGCCTCGTCCCACTGAGCTCCTTGCTCAGCACAATAAATTCGCAAAAGGCTCTTCATAGTGCCATGAAAACGTTCAATGGCCCCTTGAGATTGGGGATGGTAAGGAGATGACCTAACCTGTTTCACGTCCCAATCCTTCATTGTCTTACGGAACAGCTTTGATTGAAAATTACTGCCCAAATCGGATTGCAAAACCTTCGGCATTCCTACCCACGAAAAATATTGCTGTAACCTGTCAAGCAATATTCTGGAGGTTATCTTTCGCACGGGAAATGCCTCGGGAAAACGAGTCGCTGAGCACATGATGGTAAATAAGTATTCGTTCCCTTTTCTTGTTCTGGGTAGGGGACCTACGCAATCCACTATGATCCTTTCAAAAGGTTCCCCAAATGCTGGAATTGGCTTTAGTTGGGCTCTAGGAAGCGCTGGAGCAGGTTTTCCCGCTCTCTGACAGGATAAACAAGTTCTGCAATACCTTTTTACGTCGGCAGCCATACCGGGCCAATAAAAATGCTCTTTTATTTTCCTAAGTGTCTTATGGACACCTAGATGTCCCGCCATTTCTAATGCATGGGCAACTTCCAATACAGAGTTCCTATAACTTTTAGGTACAATCACTTGATCCTTTTCAACCCAGTCTTTGTCAGCTGGCGCATGGTCTGATCGCCATTTTCGCATCAAAACCCCGTCGTCCAGGTAATAGTAAGTGGGTGACGTGATACAAGCATTTCCTCCCTTTGCTTCCTTGATATATTTATCAAATTCTAATTTCTGGGCAGCTATAAAATCTGGTTTGCTTACCTTTATGTGGGATGGTAATTGTGGTCTTACTTCCACTCTCGCTGTACTTGGTGCTGTACGTTCCTCGAACAAATCCTTTAGGCCAAAATCCACCTCTTCCTCCTCTGCAGAAGATACGTCCATCCTCTCTGGCACATCTCTTAGTCGAGCACTCTGCGCTCGGGTTACGACACAGGCCGGATATACTTCCATTTGATCATCTTCCGAGGGATCATCCAGAATACTGGCGAGTGTTATGTTATCACACTTCTCATCTTCCAAATTGTTTTGATGTCCGGTTGGTATATCACTGCACAGTACCTCTGGCAATACACTTGAACCACACAAATCGTTACCCAAGATGACATGTACTCCAGGAATGGGTATGTCCGAGCACACTCCTAACATCACTTCATCTGTAAAGTATCAGAGG
>WNGS01022023.1:0-22292 GCA_020271785.1 Procambarus virginalis
TATACTCGCAAATTTATCGAGGTACGAATGGTTGATTGAAAATAATGTATTTAATGTGATCTTGCAATTAATTACGCATATATATCAGATTTGTCGCATATGTAATGTACTAAGAACTCCCAACACCCAGTATACGGATTGTCAGTTTATTGTTAATAATTTATTATTTATTTATTTATTTATTTATTTATTTATTTATTTTTATTTATTTATTTATTCATTTATTTATTTATATACAAGAAGGTACATTGGGTTTGTGAGAATACATTGAATAGGACAGTATTTTCGATCTTGTAAAGCCACTAGTACGCGCAGCGTTTCGGGCAAAGTTCATTTGCCCGAAATTCATGCATTACATATGCGACAAATCTGATGTATACGTGTAATTAATTGCAAATTCACATTAAATACATTATTTTCAATCAACCATTCATACCTCGTTACAATAGCGACTAAGATATTGATTAGGAGAGAAACCCTGTATTTATTGCATATTTCGACGTTTCGGCCGCATTAGAGCTGATGCGGAGGAGGCAACGGCACCTTGTCTGATTAGAGCTAAAACAGCTCTAATGCGGCTGAAACGTCGAAATATGCAATAAAAACAAGGTTTGTCTCTAAATCAATATTACTCGCTATTGTAGCGAGGTACGAATGGTTGATTGAAATTATGTATTTAATGTGAATTTGCAATTAATTACGTGTATACATCAGATTTGTCGCATATATAATGAATTAATAACAATAAACTGACAATCCGTATCCAAGGAGAGAAACCCTGATTTTATTGCATATTTCGACGTTTCAGCCGCATTAGAGCTGCTTTTGCAGTACATCTTCTTTCTGTAACATACACGGAAAGTCTGGAACATTTTAGTTAATTCTAATGAAAACACATTGATTTGTGTGATTTGAACGAATAATGGACTATCTCGTCGTATTTCCCACGTTTTTAAGGGTTGCCAGTTTATTGTTATTAATTCATTACATATGCGACAAATCTGATATATATGCGTAATTAATTGCAAGATCACATTAAATACATTATTTTCAATCAACCATTCGTACCTCGATAAATTTGCGAGTAAGATATTGATTAGGAGAGAAACTTTTTTATTGCATATTTCGACGTTTCAGCCGGATTAGAGCGGTTTTAGCTCTATTCAGACTAGTTGCCATTGCCTACTCCGCATCAGCTCTAATGCCGCTGGAACGTCGAAATATGCAATAAAAACTGGGTTTCTTTCCTAATCTATGTCTTAGTCGCTATTGTAACGAGGTACGAATGGTTGATTTAAAATAATGTATTTAATGTGAATTTGCAATTAATTACGCGTATTCATCAGATTTGCCGCATATGTAATGAATTAATAACAATAAACTGGCAATCCTTAAAAACGTGGGAAAAACGACGAGATAGTCCATTATTCGTTCAAATCACACAAATCAATCTGTTTTCATTAGAATTAACTGAAATGTTCCAGATTTTCCGTGTATGTTACAGAAAGAAGATGTACTGCAAAAACAGCTCTAATGCGGCTGAAACGTCGAAATATGCAATAAAATCAGGGTTTCTCTCCTTGGAAACGGATTGTCAGTTTATTGTTATTAATTCATTACATATGCGGCAAATCTGATGTATACACGTAATTAATTGCAAATTCACATTAAATACATTATTTGCAATCAACCATTCGTAGCTCGTTAAATTAGCGAGAAAGATATTGATTAGGAGAGAAACCCTGTTTTTATTGCATATTTCGACGTTTAAGCCTCATTAGAGCTGGTGCGGAGGAGGCAACGGCAACTTGTCTGATTAGAGTTAAAACATCTCTAATGCGGCTGAAACGTCGAAATATGCAATAAAAACAAGGTTTCTCTCCTAATCAATGACCTACTCGCTACTTTACCGAGATACAAATGGTTGATTGAAAATAATGTATTTAATGTGCATTTGCAATTTAATGTGTATCTCGGTAAAGTAGCGAGTAGGACATTGGTTAGGAGAGAAACCTTGTTTTTATTGCATATTTCGACGTTTCAGCCGCATTAGAGCTGTTTTACCTCTAATCAGAAAAGTTGCCGTTGCCTTCTCCGCATCAGCTGAAACGTCGATTTCGACGTTTCAGCCGCATTAGAGCTGATGCGGAGGAGGCAACGGTAACTTGTCTGATTAGAGCTAAAACAGCTCTAATGCGGCTAAAACGTCGAAATATGCCATAAAAACAGGGTTTCTCTCCTAATCAATATCTTACTCGCTAATTTAACGAGGTACGAATGGTTGATTGAAATAATGTATTTAATGTGTATTTGCAATCAATTACGCGTATACATCAGATTTGTCGCATATGTATGAATTAATAACAATAAACTGACAATCCGTATCCAAGGAGAGAAACCCTGATTTTATTGCATATTTCGAAGTTTCAGCCGCATTAGAGCTGTTTTTGTAGTACATCGTTCTGTAACATACACAGAAAATTTGGAACATTTTAGTTAATTGTAATGAAAAGACATTGATTTGTGTGATTTGAACGAATAATGGACTATCTCGTCGTATTTCCCATGTTTTTAAGGATTGACAGTTTATTGTTATTAATTCATTACATATGCGACAAATCTGATGTATACGCGTAATTAATTGCAAATTCACATTAAATACATTATTTTCAATCAGCCATTCGTACCTCGTTACAATAACGAGTAAGATATTGATTAGGAGAGAAACCCTGTTTTTATTGCATATTTCGACGTTTCAGCCGCATTAGAGCTGATGCGGAGGAGGCAACGGCAACTTGTCTGATTAGAGCTAAAAACAGCTCTAATGCGGCTCAAACGTCGAAATATGCAATAAAAACAGGGTTTCTCTCCTAATCAATATCTTACTCGCAAATTTATCGAGGTACGAATGGTTGATTGAAAATAATGTATTTAATGTGATCTTGCAATTAATTACGCATATATATCAGATTTGTCGCATATGTAATGTACTAAGAACTCCCAACACCCAGTATACGGATTGTCAGTTTATTGTTAATAATTTATTTATTTATTTATTTATTTATTTATTTATTTATTTATTTATTTATTTATTCATTTATTTATTTATATACAAGAAGGTACATTGGGTTTGTGAGAATACATTGAATAGGACAGTATTTCCGATCTTGTAAAGCCACTAGTACGCGCAGCGTTTCGGGCAAAGTTCATTTGCCCGAAATTCATGCATTACATATGCGACAAATCTGATGTATACGTGTAATTAATTGCAAATTCACATTAAATACATTATTTTCAATCAACCATTCATACCTCGTTACAATAGCGACTAAGATATTGATTAGGAGAGAAACCCTGTATTTATTGCATATTTCGACGTTTCGGCCGCATTAGAGCTGATGCGGAGGAGGCAACGGCACCTTGTCTGATTAGAGCTAAAACAGCTCTAATGCGGCTGAAACGTCGAAATATGCAATAAAAACAAGGTTTGTCTCTAAATCAATATATTACTCGCTATTGTAGCGAGGTACGAATGGTTGATTGAAATTATGTATTTAATGTGAATTTGCAATTAATTACGTGTATACATCAGATTTGTCGCATATATAATGAATTAATAACAATAAACTGACAATCCGTATCCAAGGAGAGAAACCCTGATTTTATTGCATATTTCGACGTTTCAGCCGCATTAGAGCTGCTTTTGCAGTACATCTTCTTTCTGTAACATACACGGAAAGTCTGGAACATTTTAGTTAATTCTAATGAAAACACATTGATTTGTGTGATTTGAACGAATAATGGACTATCTCGTCGTATTTCCCACGTTTTTAAGGGTTGCCAGTTTATTGTTATTAATTCATTACATATGCGACAAATCTGATATATATGCGTAATTAATTGCAAGATCACATTAAATACATTATTTTCAATCAACCATTCGTACCTCGATAAATTTGCGAGTAAGATATTGATTAGGAGAGAAACTTTTTTTATTTCATATTTCGACGTTTCAGCCAGATTAGAGCGGTTTTAGCTCTATTCAGACTAGTTGCCATTGCCTACTCCGCATCAGCTCTAATGCCGCTGGAACGTCGAAATATGCAATAAAAACTGGGTTTCTTTCCTAATCTATGTCCTAGTCGCTATTGTAACGAGGTACGAATGGTTGATTTAAAATAATGTATTTAATGTGAATTTGCAATTAATTACGCGTATTCATCAGATTTGCCGCATATGTAATGAATTAATAACAATTATCTGGCAATCCTTAAAAACGTGGGAAAAACGACGAGATAGTCCATTATTCGTTCAAATCACACAAATCAATCTGCTTTCATTAGAATTAACTGAAATGTTCCAGATTTTCCGTGTATGTTACAGAAAGAAGATGTACTGCAAAAACAGCTCTAATGCGGCTGAAACGTCGAAATGTGCAATAAAATCAGGGTTTCTCTCCTTGGAAACGGATTGTCAGTTTATTGTTATTAATTCATTACATATGCGGCAAATCTGATGTATACACGTAATTAATTGCAAATTCACATTAATACATTTTTCAATCAACCATTCGTAGCTCGTTAAATTAGCGAGAAAGATATTGATTAGGAGAGAAACCCTGTTTTTATTGCATATTTCGACGTTTAAGCCTCATTAGAGCTGGTGCGGAGGAGGCAACGGCAACCTTGTCTGATTAGAGTTAAAACATCTCTAATGCGGCTGAAACGTCGAAATATGCAATAAAAACAGGTTTCCTCTCCTAATCAATGACCTACTCGCTACTTTTACCGAGATACAAAGGGTTGATTGAAAATAATGTATTTAATGTGCATTTGCAATTTAATGTGTATCTCGGTAAAGTAGTGATGAAGACTATTGGTTAGGAGAGAAACCTTGTTTTTATGCCATATTTCGACGTTTAGCCGCATTGAGCTGTTTTTACTCTAATCAGAAAGTTGACCGTTGCCTTCCTCCGCATCAGCGATCAAGCGCGATCGTAATCGACGTTTCACATGAGCTCGATAGCGGAGGATCCGGGGCAACGGTCAACTTGTCTGATTAGAGGTAAAAACCTCTAATGCGGCTAGAAACGTCGAAATATGCAATAAAAACAGAGGTTTCTTCCTAATCAATGCTCTCGCTACTTTCGTATCTATTCATTTATATTCGGTCTCGCTACGCAACAGCATCTTTCGTTGATAATGAAAATCTGGACATTCAGTAATGTGTATTTTGCCAAATCATTACGCGGATACATCAGATTTGTCGCATATGTATGAATTAATACAAAAACTGACAATTCCGTATCCAAGGAGAGAAACCCTGATTTTATGCATATTTCGAAGTTTCAGCCGCATAGAGCTGTTTTTGTAGTACATCGTTCTGTAACATACACAGAAAATTTGGAATATTTTAGTTAATGTAATGAAAAGACATTGATTGTGTGTGATTTGAACGAATAATAGGACTATCTCGCTCGTATTTCCCAGTTTTTAAAGATGACAGTTTATTGTTATTAATTCATACATATGCGACAAATCTGATTATACGCGTAATTGAATTGCAATTCACATTAAATACATTATTTTCAATCAACCATTCGTACTCTCGTTAAATAACGAGTAGATATTGATTAGGAGGGAAACCCTGTTTTTATTGCATATTCGACGTTTCAGCCGCATTAGAAGCTGTGCGGAGAAGGCAACGGCAACTTGTCTGATTAGAGCTAAAAACAGCTCTAATGCGGCTCAAACGTCGAAATATGCAATAAAAACAGGGTTTCTCTCCTAATCAATATCTTACTCGCAAATTTATCGAGGTACGAATGGTTGATTGAAATAATGTATTTAATGTGATCTTGCAATTAATTAGATTGTATATCAGATTTGTCGCAAGTATGTACTAATTCCCAAACCATATACGATGTCAGTTATTGTAATAATTTATTTTATTTATTATTTATTTATTGTATTTATTTATTTATTTTAGTTATTTATTTATTTATTTATTCATTTATTTATTTATATACAAGAAGGTACATTGGTTTTGAGCATACATGAAAGGAAATTTCACGTAATTCGAATAGGACAGTATTTCCGATCTTGTGTTTGGAATAGGACAGTATTCCGATCTTTAGTACGCGCACGTTTCGGGCAAAGTTCATTTGCGAACTTCATGCATTACATATGCGACAAATTTGATGTATACGTGTAATTAATTGCAAATTCCAATAAATACATTATTTCAAATCAACCATTCATACCTCGTTACAATAGCGACTAAGATATTGATAGGAGAGAAACCTGTATTTATTGCATATTTCGACGTTTCGGCCGCATTGACTAATGCGGAGGAGGCAACGGATCTTGTCTGATTAGAGCTAAAACAGCTCTAATGCGGCTGAAACGTCGAAATATGCAATAAAACAAGGTTGTCTCTAAATCAATATATTACTCGCATTTGTAGCGAGGTACGAATGGTTGATTGAAATTATGTATTTAATGTGAATTTGCAATTAATACGTGTATACATCAGATTTGTCTGCATATATAATGATAATAACAATAAACTGACATCCGTATCCAAGGAGAGAAACCCTGATTTATTGCATATTTCGACGTTTCAGCCGCATTAGAGCTGCTTTTGCAGTACATCTTCTTTCTGTAACATACACGGAAAGTCTGGAACATTTAGTTAATTCTAATGAAAACACATTGATTTGTGTGATTTGAACGAATAATGGACTATCTCGTCGTATTTCCCACGTTTTTAAGGGTTGCCAGTTTATTGTTATTAATTCATTACATATGCGACAAATCTGATATTATGCGTAATTAATTGCAAGATCACATTAAATACATTATTTTCAATCAACCATTCGTACCTCGATAAATTTGCGAGTAAGATATTGATTAGGAGAGAAACTTTTTTATTGCATATTTCGACGTTCAGCCGGATTAGAGCGGTTTTAGCTCTATTCAGACTAGTTGCCATTGCCTACTCCGCATCAGCTCTAATGCGCGGAACGTCGAATATGCAATAAAAACTGGGTTTCTTTCCTAATCTATGTCTTAGTCGCTATTGTAACGAGGTACGAATGGTTGATTTAAAATAATGTATTTAATGTGAATTTGCAATTAATTACGCGTATTCATCAGATTTGCCGCATATGTAATGAATTAATAACAATAAACTGGCAATCCTTAAAAACGTGGAGAAAAACGACGAGATAGTCCATTATTCGTTCAATCACACACAATCAATCTGTTTTCATTAGAATTAACTGAAATGTTCCAGATTTTCGTGTATGTTACAGAAAGAAGATGTACTGCAAAAACAGCTCTAATGCGGCTGAAACGTCGAAATATGCAATAAAATCAGGGTTTCTCTCCTTGGAAACGGATTGTCAGTTTATTGTTATTAATTCATTACATATGCGGCAAATCTGATGTATACACGTATATATTGCAAATTCACATTAAATACATTATTTGCAATAACAATTCGTAGCTCGTTAAATTAGCGAGAAAGATATTGATTAGGAGAGAAACCCGTGTTTTTATTGCATATTTCGACGTTTAAGCCTCATTAAGCTGGTGCGGAGGAGGCAACGGCAACTTGTCTGATTAGAGCTTAAAACATCTCTAATGCGGCTGAAACGTCGAAATATGCAATAAAAACAAGGTTTCTCTCCTAATCAATGACCTACTCGCTACTTTACCGAGATACAATATGTTGATTGAAAATAATGTATTTAGTGCATTTGCAATTTAATGTGTATCTCGGTAAAGTAGCGAGTAGGACATTGGTTAGGAGAGAAACCTTGTTTTATTTGCATATTTCGACGTTTCAGCCGCATTAGAGCTGTTTTACCTCTAATCAGAAAAGTTGCCGTTGTTCTTCTCCGCATCAGCTGAAACGTCGATTTCACGTTTCAGCCGCATTAGAGCTGATGCGGAGGAGGCACGGTACTTGTCTGATTAGAGCTAAAACAGCTCTAATGCGGCTAAAACGTCGAAATATGCCATAAAAACAGGGTTTCTCTCCTAATCATATTCTACTCGCTAATTTAACGAGGTACGAATGGTTGATTGAATATAATGTATTTAATGTGTATTGCAATCAATTACGCGTATACATCAGATTTGTCGCATATGTATGAATTAATAACAATAAACTGACAATCCGTATCCAAGGAGGAAACCCTGATTTTATTGCATATTTCGAAGTTTCAGCCGCATTAGAGCTGTTTTTGTACATCGTTCTGTAACAACACAGAAAATTTGGAACATTTTAGTTAATTGTAATGAAAAGACATTGATTTGTGTGTGTTGAACGAATAATGGACTATCTCGTCGTATTTCCCATGTTTTTAAGGATTGACTGTTATTGTTATTAATTCATACATATGCGACAAATCTGATGTATACGCGTAATTAATTGCAAATTCACATAAATACATTATTTCACATCAACCATTCGTACCTCGTTACAATAACGAGTAAGATATTGATTAGGAGAGAAACCCTGTTTTTATTGCATATTTCGACGTTTCAGCCGCATTAGAGCTGATGCGGGAGGGGCAACGCAACTTGTCTGATTAGAGCTAAAAAACAGCTCTAATGCGGCTCAAATTCGAAATATGCAATAAAAACAGGGTTTCTTCCTAATCAATATCTTACTCGCAAATTTATCGAGGTACGAATGTTGATTGAAAATAATGTATTTAATGTGATCTTGCAATTAATTACGCGCATATATCAGATCTGTCGCACTATGTAACAATGTAATTAAGAATCAAAATATACGTATTGTCAGTTTATTTGTTAATATATTTATTTATTTATTTATTTATTATTTATTTATTTATATTTATTTATTTATTAATACAAGAAGGTACATTGGGTTTGTGAGAATACATAATAGGACAGTATTTCCGATCTTGTAAAGCCACTAGTACGCGCAAGCGTTTCGGGCAAAGTTCATTTGCCCGAAATTCATCATTACATATGCGACCAATCTGATGTATACGCGTAATTAATTGCAAATTTCACATTAAATACATTATTTTCAATCAACCATTCGTACCTCGTTACAATAGGACTAAGATGTTGATTAAGAGAAACCCTGTTTTTATTGCATATTTCGACGTTTCGGCCGCTATTAGGCTGATGCGGAGGAGGCAACTGGCAACTTGTCTGATTAGAGCTAAACAGCTCTAATGCGCCTGAAACGTCGGAATATGCAATAAACAAGGTTTGTCTCTTAATCAATATATTACTCGCTATTGTAGCGAGGTACGAATGGTTGATTGAAATAATGTATTTAATGTGAATTTAATTAATTACGCGTATACATCAGATTTGTCGCATATTAATGAATTAATAACAATAAACTGACAATCCGTATCCAAGGAGAGAAACCTGATTTTATTGCATATTTCGACGTTTCGCACCGCATTAGAGCTGGTTTTGCAGTTACATCTTCTTTCTGACATACACGGAAAGTCTGGATCATTAGTTAATACAATGAAAACACATTGATTTGTGTGATGTTGAACGAATAATGGACTATCTCGTCGTATTCCCACGTTTTTAAGGGTTGCCAGTTTATTGTTATTAATTCATTCTATGCGACAAATCTGATATATATGCGTAATTAATTGCAGATCACATTAAATACATTATTTTCAATCAACCATTCGTACTCCTCGATAAATTTACGAGTAAGATATTGATTAGGAGAGAAACTTTTTTATTGCATATTTCGACGTTTTCAGCCGCGATTAGAGCGGTTTTAGCTCTATTCAGACTAGTTGCATTGCCTACTCCGCATCAGCTCTAATGGCGCTGGAAACGTCGAATATGCAATAAAACTGGGTTTCTCTCTGATCAATATTTACTCGCTATTTTAACGAGGTAAGTTTGTTTGATTAAATAATGAATCTCACAAATCAAGGCTTTTCGCCTTACGTTGGCTTCTTCTCCAAACAGTTCCGGAGGACTGAGAGTTAACGGGTCACGGAGTATTAGCCCATCTCGCATGTATGTAAATGAATTATACACTACGATAACTGATGCCCCTAAAACGTCGGTAAAAATGAACGACGAGATAGTCCATTAAATCATTAAATTTCCCAATCAACTCATTAGAATTACCTGAAAGTTAGATCGGTATGTTTAATCAGACAAGAATGAGTGCCTCCTGCCGCAAATCAGCTCTAATGCGTGCTGAAACGTCGAAATATGTCAATAAAGTCAGGCTTTCTCTCCTTGGAATAGGTCTTAGTCGTTATTGTACGAGTTACAAGTGTTCGATTGGAAATTGATGTATCTCTAATTTGATTGCAATTAATTACGGTATACATCATTGTCGCATTATTAATGAATAATCAACATTAAGCTCGTTTCAATCTTAGCAGAAAGATGAGATAACGAGTATCATATGTCAAATAGGTTTTAGAATTTAACGATCCTGTTGAAAAGATTATTTATTATGACACTGTAATGCGGCTGAAGTCGGAGCAACGTTTCTCTCAGGATACGATGCAGATGGTAATTCATCATTGACAACGAAGAGAACGTTTACTTCGCGTTCAGCAGATTGAGCTGATCAGGAGGCAACGGCAACTTGGCTGATTAGAGCTAAAACACCTCTAATCGGCTGAAACGTCGAAATATGCAAATAAAAACAAGGTTCTCTCCTAATCACTGTCCTACTCGCTACTTTACCGAGATACAAATAGTTGATTGAAAATAATGTACTTAATGGTCCATTTGCAATTTAAATGTGTATCTCGGTAAAGTAGCGAGCTTAGGACATTGGTTAGGAGAGTAATACCTTGTTTTTATTGCATATTTCGACGTTTCAGCCGCATGTAAGCTGTCTTTGACCTCTAATCAGAAAAGTTGCCGTGTCCTTCTCCGCATCAGGCCTGAAACGTCGATTTCGACGGTTCAGCACGCCATTAGAGCTGATGCAGGCGGAGGCAACGGTAAACTTGTCTGATTAGAGGTAAACAGCTCTAATGCGGCCCCTAAAACTCGAAATATGCCATAAAAACAGGTGTTCTCTCATAATCAATATCTTACTCGCTAATTTAACGCGGTACGGAACATGGTGATTGAACTAATGTATTTAATGTGTATTTGCACTTCAATTACGCGTATACATCAGATTTGTCGCATATGTATGAATTAATAACATAAACTGACAATCCGTATCCAAGGATGAGAAACCCTGATTTTATTGCATTATTTCGACGTTTCAGCGCCATTAGAAGCTGTTTTTGTAGTACATCGTTGTGTAACATTACACAGAAATTTGGGTCATAACATTGTAGTTAATTTTATTGAAATGACATTGATTTGGGTGATTTTGAACGAATAATGGACTATCTCGTCGTATTTCCCCTGTTTTTAAGGCATTGACCGTTTATTTTTATTAATTCATACATATGCGGACAAATCTGATGTATACGCGTAATTAATTGACAATTCACATTAAATCCATTATTTTATATCAACCATTCATACCTCGATAAATTTGCGAGTAAGATATTGATTAGGCGAGAACCCCCTGTTTTTATTGCATATTTCGGACGTTTCAGCCGCAGCACCTCTAGAGCTCTTTTAGTGCTAATCAGACAAGTTGCCGTTGCTCCTCCGCCCATCAGCTCCCTAATGCGGCGAACCGTCGAAATATGCAATAAAAAACAGGGGTTTTCCTCCTCCTAATCAATATCTTATTCCGTTTATTGCTACCACGATTTGGGTTACGAATGGCCCTGATTGAAAATAATGTAATTTGAATTGTGGGAATTTGCCATATTAATTCCGCGTACATACCCTTCAGATTTGTGTCACGATTATCATGTACCTGGAATTTACTGAACAATAAAAACTGCCCTTTTTCCCCACATCATTAACAAATCGGGAAATACGACGAGATAGTCCATTATCGGTTCAAATCACACAACATCAATGTCTTTTCATTAAAATTAACTTAAATGTTCCAAATTTTCTGTGTATATGTTACAGAACGATATGTACTACACAAACAGCTCTAATTTGCGGCTGTAACTTCGAAATATGCACTAAACTCGGTTTTCTCTCCTGGATACCGGATTGTACAGCGTTTATTGTTACTAATTATTACATATGCGACCAACTCTGATGTATACAGCGTAATTGATTGGAAATGCCCATTAAATACATTAATTTCAAATCACCCTTCGTACCTCGTTAAATACGCGGAGTAAGATATTGATTACACGGAGAGAAATCCCTGTTTTTATGTCTATTCGACGGTTTAGCCGCATTAGAGCTGTTTTAGCTCTAATCAGAATAGTTACCGTTGCCTCCTCCGCATCAGCTCTAATGCGGCCTGAAACGTCGAAATCGGACGTTTCAGCTGATGCGGCGGAATGACAACCGGCAACTTTTTGATTAGAGGTTGTTTAAACCGCTGTAATTGCGGACTGAAACGTCGAAATATGCAATTATAAAAACAGTTTCTCTCCCTAACCAATTGTCCCTACTCGCATACTTTACCGGAGATACACACTTAAATTGCAAATGCACATTACACACATTTATTTTCACTATCAATTATTTGTATCTCGGTCAAGTAGCGAGCAGGACATTGATTAGCAGAGAAGAACCTCTGTTTTTTTTTATTGCATATTTCGACGGTTTTTCAGCCGCATTAGAGATGTTTTAGCTCTAATCCGACAAGTTTGCCGTTGCCTCCTCACGAACCAGCCTGTAATGCGATTTAAACGTCGAAATATGCACTAAAACAGGGTTTCCTCTCCTAATCAATCTCTTTCTCGCTAATTTAACGAGCTCCGAATGGTTTGATTGCCAACTAATGTATTTAATGTGAATTTTCAATTAATTATCCGTTGTTATACATCAACTTTGCCGCATATGTAATGAAACAATAAAAATAAATGTAAGCACCCAGTTTACAAGGAAGGAGAAACCCCTGACTTTATTGCATCTTTCGGGACGTTTCCAGCCGACATTAGAGCTTTTTTTTGCAGTACATATTCTTTATGTAATATACACGGAAATCTGGAACATTTCAGTTAATCTTAATGAAAACACAGATTGATTTGTGTGATTTGAACGATAATGGACTATCTCGTCGTTTTTCCCACGTTTTTTAAGATTGCCAGTTTATTGTTACTTATTCATTAAACATATGCGGGCAAATCCTGAGGCACTACGCCCAGTAATTAATTGCAAATTTCACATTAAATCCATTATTCTCAATCAACCATTTCGTACCTTGTTACAACAGCGACTAAGACATAGATTAGGAAAGAAACCCCGTTTTATTGCATATTTCGACCCTCCAGCCGCATTAGAGCTGAATGCGGAGTACGGCAATGGCAACTACTTGACTAGTCTGAATAGAGCTAACCCGATCTCTAATCACGGCTGAAACGTCGAATATGCACTAATAAACAAAGTTTCTCTCCTAATCAATATCTTACTCACAAATTTATCGAGGTACGAATGATTGATTGAAAATAATGTATTATTTAATGTGATCTTGCAATTAATTACGATATATTATCAGATTTTGTCGCATATGTAAATTGACTTAATAACAATAAAATGGGAACCCTTTAAGAAACGTGGGAAAATACGACGGTCGATAGTCCCATTATTCGTTCAAATCCACAAATCCATGTGTTTTCCTTAGAATTAACTAAAATGTTCCAGACTTTCCGTGTGGTATGTTACAGAAAGAAGCTGTACTGCAAAGACAGCTCTAATGCGGCTTGAAACGTACGAATATGCAATAAAATCAGGGTTTCTCTCCTTGGATACGGACTTGTCAGTTTATTGTTATTAATTCACTTAATATGCGACCAATATGATGTATGCACGTAATTAATTGCAAATTCACATTACATACATATTATCAATCAACCGTTCGTACCTCGCTACAATAGCGAGTAATATATGGATTAAGACGACAAACCTTGTTTTTATTGCATATTCCGACGTTTCAGCCGCACTAGAGCGTTGTTTTAGCTCTAATTAGAAAAGTTTCCGTTGCCTCCTCCGATTCAGCTCTAATGCGGCTCGAAACGTCGAATATGCAATAAACATATAAACAGGGGTTCTCTCCTAATTAAAATCTTAGTCGCTATTGTAACGAGGGTACGAATCGATGTATGATTGAAATAATGTATTATATGTGAATTTGCAATTAATTGACGCGGTTATACATCAGATTTTGTGCATATGTAATGAATGAATTTCGGGCAATGAACTTTGCCCGAAACGCAGCGCGTAATAGTTGGCTTTACAAGATCGAAAATACTGTCCTATTTAATGTATTCTCCCAAACCCACTGTACCTTCTTGTATATATAAATAACAAATAAATAATAAATAAATAAATAAATAATTAAATAATAAATAATTGATTAACACTTAAACTGACAATCCGGTATAATGTGTGTTGGAGTTCTTAGTAATTACATATGAGCCAAATCTGATATATATGCGTAATTAATTGCAAGATAACATTAAATACCTTATTTTCAATCAACCATTCGTACCGTCGATAAATTTGCGAGTAAGATATTGATTAGGATAGAACCCCTGTTTTTATTGATTATTTAGACGTTTCAGCCGCAATTAGAGCTGTTTTTAGCCTTACTCAGACAAGTTGCCGTTTGCCTCCTCCGCCCTCAGCTTTTAATGCGGCTGAAACGTCGAAATAATGCAATAAAAAAGGGTTTTCTCTCCTAATCAATATCGTACTCGTATTGTAACGAGGTACGCATGGCTGATTGAAAATAATTTATTTACTTTGAATTTGCAATTAATTACCGCGTATACATCAGATTTGTCGCCATTATGTAATGAATTACTACAATAAACTGTCAATCCTTTAAAAACATTGGGAACTACGACGAGATAGTCCATTATTCGTTTCAATCACACAAGTCAATGTCTTTTCATACAATTAACTAAAATGTTCCAAATTTTCTGTTGTGTGTTACAGAACTGATTATACCAAAAACAGCTCTAATGCGGCTGAAACTTTTTTCAGAAACATGCATCAAAATCAGGGTTTCTCTCCTTGGATACGGGCTTGTCAAGTTTATTGTTATTAATTCATACATATGCGACAAATCTGATGTATACGCGTAATTGATTGCAAATACACATTAAATACATATTTTCAACCAACCATTCATACCCCGTTAATTTAGCGAGTACAGATATTGATTAGACCCGAGAGAAACCCATGCTTTTTATGGCATTATTTCGACGTTTTAGCACCGCCTTAGAGCTGTTTTAGCCTCTAATCAGACAAGTTACCGTTTCCTCCTTCCGCATCAGCTCTACTGCGGCTGAAACGTCGAAATACACCGTTTCAGCTGATGTGGAGAAGACAACGGCAACTTTTCTGATTATCGGTGTCAAAACAGCTCTTAATGCGGCTGAAACGTCGGAAACATATGCAATTAAAAACAAGGTTCCTCTCCCTAACCATGTCCCTACTCGCTACTTTACCGAGATACACATTAATTGCAAATGCACCTTAAATACATTATTTTTCAATCAACTATTTGTATCTCGGTAAGGTCGCGAGTAGGTCATTGATATTATGGAGAGAAACCGTGTTTTATTGCATATTTCGACGTTTCAGCCGCATGTAGAGATGTTTTAGCTCTAATCAGACAAGTTGCCGTTGCCTCCTCCGCACCAGGTCTGTATGAAGGCTTAAACGCTCGAAATATGCAATAAAAACAGGGTTTCTCTTCCCATCAATATCTTTCTCCCCGCTATTGTAACGAGCTTCGAATGGTTGATTGCACATAATGTATTTAATGTGAATTTGCAATAATTACGTCTATACATCAGATTTGCCGCCTATATGTACATGACTTAATAACAAATTATAAACTGAAAATCCGTTTCCAAGGAGAGAAACCCTGATTTTATTGCATATTTCGACGTTTCAGCCGCATTAGAGCTGGTTTTTGCAGTACATCTTCTTTCTGTTAACATACACGGAAAATCTGGAACATTTCAGTAATTCTAATGAAAACACTTGATTTGTGATTTGAATTCAACGAATAATGGACTCTCTTGTCGTTTTTCCCACGTTTTTAATAAATAATAAATAACTAACTAAAAATAAATAAAATAACTACAATAATAAATAGATATTGCCAGTTTATTGTTATAATTCATTACATTATGACGGCAAATCCCTGATGAATACGCGTAATTAATTGCAAATTCCCATAAATACATTATTTTAAATCAACCATTCGTACTTCGTTACAATGCGACTGAGACAATGATTAGGAAAGAAAACCCTGTTTTTATTTGCATATTTCGACGTTCAGACGGCCATTAGAGCTGCTGCGGACGTAGGCAATGGAACCTAGTCTGAATAGAGCTAAAACCGGCTCTAATCCGGCTCGGGAAGACGTACGAATATGGAATAAAAAAAGTTTCTCTACCCCCCATAATCATTATCTTACTCGCAAATTTATCGAGGATGACGAATGGTTGATTGAAAATAATGTAATTTCATGTGATCTTGGAATTAATTACGCATATGTATCAGATTTGTCGCATATGTAATGAATCAATAACAATAAACTGGCACTCCTTAAAAACGTGGAAATAACGACGAGATAGTCCATTATTCGTTTCTATATTCACACCAATCAATGTGTTTTCATTAGACATAACTGAAATGTTCCAGATAATCCGTGTACGTTTCAGAAAGAATATTGTACTGCAAAAGCAGCTCATAATGCGGCCTTGAAACGCTGCGAAAATGGCAATAAAATCAGGGTTTCTCTCCTTGGATACGGCTTGTCAGGTTTCTTGTTATTAATTCATTATATATGCGACACATCTGATGTATCACACGTAATTAATTGCAAATTCACATAATTAATACATAATTTCAATCAACCTTCCTTATCCTTCGCTTCCAAATGCGAGTAATATATTGATTAGAGCATGGACAAACCTTTGTTTGTTTTCTATGCATATTTCGACGTTTCAGCCGCATTAGAGCTGTTTTCATGCTTCTACTCAGACAAGGTTGCCGTTGCCCTCTCCGCCATCAGCTTAATGCGGCCGAAACGTCTCGAACTATGCAATAAATACAGGGTTTCTCTCCTAATTCATATCTTACTCGCTATTGTAACGAGTTATGAATGGTTAATTGAAACTAATGTATGCTTATTGAGAATTTGCAACTTAATTCACAGTATACATCAGATTTGTCGCTATGTAATGCCTGAATGTTGGGCAAATGGAACTTTTGCCCGACTCACGCTGCAGCGTACTTTACAAGTCGGAAATTACTGTCCTATTCCGGGAAAAGGCTTTACAAGATCGGAAATACTGGCCTATTCCGGAAAAGGCTTTACCAGATCGGAACTACTGTCCTATTTAATGTATTCTCACAACCCCAATGTACCTTCTTGTATATAAATAAATTAACTGACTATAAATAAATAAATAAATAACATAATAAATAAATTAACTAACTAATAACTAATAAATAAATAAATAAATTATTAACAATAAGCGACAATCCGTATAACTGGGTGTTGGAGGTCTTAGTACATTACAATTGCGACAAATCTGCTATAAATGCGTTACTTAATTGCAAGATGCACATTCAAATACATATTTTCCATAAACCATTCGTAACCCGCTAAATTTGCGCGTAAGATAATTGATTAGGAGAGAACCCTGTTTTATTGCATATTCCGACCGTTTGCCTGGCGCGATATAGAGCCTTTGTTTTAGCTGTTTTCAGACAAGTTGCCGTTGCACTTCTTCCGCATCAGCTCTCATGCAGGCTGAAACGTCGACATATGCAATAAAAACAGGGTTTCCCTCCTAATCAATATCTTACTCGTTATTATAACAGGTCCAGAATGGCTGATTGAACACTTAAGTATTTATCTATTGTGAATTTGCAATTATTTTTGCGTATACATCAGATTTTGTCGCATATGTAATGAATTAATAACAATACAACTGTCATCCTTAAAACACATGGGCCATAGCGACGAGATTGTTCCTTATTCGTTCAAATCACACCAAAATCCATATCTCTTCATTACAATTAACTAAATATTCCAAATTTTTGTGTATGTTACAGAACGATGTACTAAAAAAACAGCTTCTATGCGGCTGAAACTTCGAATATGCAATAAAATCAGGGTTTTCTAGCATTGGATACGGATTGTCAGTTTATTGTTATTAATTCATACATTTGCGACAAATCTGATGCTTATCATGCGTGATTGATTGCAAATACACATTATAAATACATTATTTCAATCTACCACTCGTAACCGCGTTAAATTAGCGATAAGATATTGATTAGGAGAGAACCCTGTTTTATGGCATATTTCGACGTTTTCGCCGCATTTAGAGCTGTTTTAGCTCTAATTCAGACCAGTTACCGTTGCCTCCTCCGCCATCAGCTCTAATGCGGCCTCTGAACGTCGAATCGACGTTTTCACGCTGATACGGAGAAGGCAACGGCAACTTTTCTGATTCGACGGTTTAAACACAGCTCCCATGCGGCTGAACGTCGAAATATGCAATAACAAACTAAGGTTTCTCTTTCCTAACCAATGTCTCCTACTCTTTACTTTACCGAGATACACATTTAATTGCAAAATGCACATTAAATACACTTTTTTCCAATCAACCATTTGTATCTCGGTAAGTAGCGAGTAGGTCATTGATTAGGAGATAGAAACCTTGTTTTTATTGCATATTTCGACGTTTCCCCCGCATTAGAGTGTTTTAACTCTAATCAGAACAAGTTGCCGTTGCCTCCTCCGCACCAGCTCTAATGAGGCGTAAACGTCGAAATATGCACTCAAAACAGGGTTTCTCTACCTAATCAATATCTTTCTCGCTAATTTAACGCGCTACCGAATGTTGATTGCACATAATGTATTTAATGTGAATTTGCAATAATTACGTTGTATACAATCAGATCTTGCCGCATATCTAATGAATTAATAACAATAAACTGACAATCCGTTTCCAAGGAGAGAAACCCTGATTTTTATTGATATTTCGACGTTTCAGCCGCATTAGAGCTGTTTTTGCAGTACATTTCTTTTTTTCTGTAACATACACGGAAAATCTGGAACAAATTTTTTTTCAGTTATTTCTAATGAAACAGATTGATTGTGTGTGATTTGAACGAATAATGGACTATCTCGTCGTTTTTCCCACGTTTTTTTAATAAATTAATATAAATAAATAATACAAATCAATACCTACAGACTCATAATAAATCAAATAGATTTGCCAGTTTTACGTTGTTATTAATTATCCATATGCGGCATAATCCTGATGACTACGCGTAATTTAATTGCCAAATTCCATTAAATACATTATTTTAATCAAACATTCGTACATCGATACAATAGCGATTAAGACATAGAATTAGAACGAAACCCAGTTTTTAATTGCATATTTCGACGTTCCAGCGGCATTAGAGCTTGATGCGGAGTAGGCAATGGCAACTAGTCTGAATAGAGCTAAAACCTCTCTTAATCCGGCTGAACCGTCGCAATATGGAATAAAAAAGTTTCTCTCCTAATTCAATATCTTATTCGCAAATTTATCGAGGTACGCATGGTTGATTGACACTAAGGTATTTAATGTGATCTTGCAATAAATTACGGCATATTATTCAGATTTGTCGCATATGTAATGAAATTAAACAATAACTGGCAACCCTTAAAAACGTGGGAAATACGACGAGATAGTCCATTTTCGTTCAAATCACACACATATCCATGTGTTTTCATTAGAATTAACTAAATGTTCCAGACTTTACGTGTATGTTACAGAAGAAGATGTACTGCAAAAGCCGCTCTAATGCGGCTGGTTGAAACGTCGAAATATGCAATAAATTCAGGTTTTCTCCTTGGCATCGGATGTCGTTTATTGTATTAATTCATTTCATATAAGCGACAAGTCTGACGTATACACGTAATTAATTGCAAATTCACATTAAATACATAATTTCAATCAACCATTCATAACTCGCTACCCAAAAGCGAGTACTATAATGATTTAGAGACAAACCTTGTTTTTATTGCATATTCGGACGTTTCAGCCGCATTAAGAGCTGTTTTAGCTCTAACTAGACAAGGTGCCGTTGCCTCCCTCGCATCAGCTCTAATGCCGCTGCCCGAACCGTTCGAAATATGCAATAAATACAGGTTTCTCTCCTAATCTCTCTTCGCTATTGTAGCGGGGTATGAATGGTTGATTGCAAATCATTTATTTAATGTGAATTTGCCAATTACGCGTATACATCAGACCTTCGTTGTCGCATATGTAATGCTATTTTGACTTTCGGGCAACTTGAACTTTCCGCCGAACGCTCGCGCTTACTTGACTAATCGGCAAATACGTCCTTTCGCCGGACAGGCTTTACAAGATTCGGACAATACTCGTCCTATTCAATTGTATTCTCAACAACCCAATTTTTACCTTTCTTTGTACTTAAATAAATAAGTAAATGACTAAATAAATAAAAATAAATAAATACTAAACTACTAAATTAAATAAATAATAAATAAATTAATTATTTTAACTATATTAGCTTGACAATCCGTCATCATGCCGGGGTGTTGAGTGTCTACCATTACAGATGACATTTCATATGCGACAATAGATATATGCGTACTTATTTCTGCAATCACATTTTAATACATTCTTTTCAATCACCCCTTCGTACCTCGATAATTTAGCGAGTAAGAACTTAGATTAGCGAGAGACCTCTTTTTATTTGCATATTTCGACGTTTGAGCGCATTAGAGCTGTTTTTAGCTTCACTCAGACAAGTTGCCCGTTGCCTCCTCGCATCAGCTCTAATGCGGCTTGAACGTCGAAATATGCAATAAAACAGGGTTTCCCTCCTAATCAATATCTTCCTAGTTATTGTAACGAGGTACGAATTGGTGCTTGAAAATAATGTATTTAATGGAATTGGATTATTACGCGTATACATCAGATTTGTCGAATGTGTAATAAAACAATAACTTTCAATCCTTAAAAGCAGGGAAAATACGACGAGATAGTCCATTATTTCTTCAAATCACACAAATTCAAATATCTTTCATTACAAATTAACTAAAATATTCCCAATTTTCTGTGTACGTTAAGAAGATGTACTACAAAAAACAGCTCTAATGCGGTGAAACTTCGAAATATGCATAAAATCGGGTTTCTCTCTTTGGATCCGGAATGTCAGTTTATTGTTATTATATTCATACATATGCGAATCTGATGTCTACGCGTAATTGATCAATACACATTAAATACATTATTTCAAATCAACATTAGTACCTCGTTAAATTAGCGAGTAAAGATATTGATAGGAGAGAAACCCTGTTTTTAGGCATATTTCGACGTTTTAGCGCATTAGAGCTGTTTTAGCTCTAATCAGAAAGTTACCGTTGCCTCCTCGCATCAGCTCTAATGCGGCTGAGGAGTCGAAATCGAGTGTGCAGCTGATGCGGAGAAGTTCAAACGGCAACTTTTATGATTAGAGTTAAAACAGATCTATTGCGGTTTGAAACGTCGAACTATGCAATTAAAACAACGGTTTCTCTCCAAACCAATGTCCTACTGTACTTTACCATGATTACACATTTAATTGCAAAGGCAAATTAAATACATTATTTTCACTCAACCCATTTGTATTCGGTAAAGTAGCGGGAGTAGGTCATTGATTAGGAGGAGACAACCTGTTTTTATTGCCTATTTACGACGTTCCAGCGGCAGTAGAGCTGATGCGCCAGTAGGCAATGGAAACTAGTCTGAATTAGAGCTAAAACGCTCTAATCCGGCTGAAACGTCGAAATATGCAATAAAAAAAGTTTCTATCCTAATCAATATCTACTCGCCAAAATTTATCGAGTTACGAATGGTGTGATTGAAAATAATGTTTTAAGTGAATCTTGCAATTAATTCGCATATATATCAGGATTTGTGATATGTAATGAATTAATAACAATAATAAAATGGCACCCTTAAAAACACGTGGGAACTACGACGAGATAGTCCATTATGCGTTCAAATCACCAACATCAATTTGTTTCATTAGAATTAACTAAAATGTCAGCTTCCGTGTATGTTACAGAAAGAAGGTACTGTAAAAACAGCTATATGGCTGAAAACGTCGAAATATGCAATAATCAGGGTTCTCTCTTGGATACGGATTGTCAGTTTATTGTTA
>WNGS01022025.1:0-10765 GCA_020271785.1 Procambarus virginalis
GGGCTTTAATGTCTCCACGCCCGGTCCGCGACCAGGCCTGCCACCCCTAGGAAGCAGCCCGTAGCAGCTTCTGTCTAACTCACCGGTACCTACTTCAACTGCTAGGTACAGGGCATCAGGGTGAAAGAAACATTTGCCCGTTTAATTTTTCCGCCACCCCCACCGGGGATCGAACCAGAACATCGGACACGTAATCCGAAGCGCTGTCCATCAGTTCCCAGCCTGTCCAGTGCACCCAGGTAGGATACAGAAGTGGTTAACTCACACAATATATACCCGTCTGAGGCCGCATCGCAACGAGTTATTATACAACAAAATCTCAATGAAAATAGATATACCTACACAAATGTAAGAAAATCCAATCTCGCCTGGTATTGGCTGTGTTGTATAACTCGCCGAACATGAACCATTTTCAATATTCCAGACATACGGGCTCATGACAGAACCCGTGGTTTGTTTCCGATTGTAGTGTTTGAAGAATTGATCAATGCAACTGCACGGGGGAACAAATTTACCGCGTCTGTTCCATCCATGAAACATGTAGAAAAAAATAAATAAATAGAGACAACACAACACACACACAACACACACCACACACCACAACGACACACACAACACACACACACACTACACCACTCACACAAACACACCCACACACAAACACACAACAATCAAAACACACATAATTACTAAGGGTGCTTAATAAACACGGGAACAAGACCCTCACATTGAAAAGCGAGGTACCCCAGAGAAACTCAGGGGACCGATGAGTAGATTGAGCCAGCTGTCGCTAGGCCCAGCTCTCGATGTTGAGGCCTCAATTCTCTGTGAACATGTGAGGCAGAAACGCCTGCTTTAGGCCACATACAAGATTAAGCTCCTATTTTCACACCACCAGTCGTTTTCCTCTGCGTATACTCTCTCGTGCTCTGAAGTATGGAATATTCTACAGTATATGATAAATGATGAATGCATCAAAGGCACTTAATTAAATACACAAATTTAATTCAATATACATCATATCGAAATTTAAAAATTAGCTTGCCGGCGAAGTATGATCTTATAGTATAGTTTTCTATGCTGATATTAATGTCATATTTAACGGCAAATATAGTTAACAGGAATGCAGAATAAATATATATAATATATATATATATATATATATATAATATATATATATATATATATTATAATATATATATATATATATATATAAATAAAAACTCACACCCCAGAAGTGACTCGAACCCATACTCCCAGGAGCAACGCAACTGGTATGTACAAGACGCCTTAAACCACTTGACCATCACGACCGGACAAAATGAGGTGATAGCCGAAGCTATTTGAACCACCTCACCGCCGGCACTCGGATGGTTATCTTGGGCATAGCATTTTACCAAACTACCTCATTCTTTGGGGCACACGTGAGGAACACAAATGCGAACAAGCCTGAATGGTCCCCAGGACTATATGCGAATGAAAACTCACACCCCAGAAGTGACTCGAACCCATACTCCCAGGAGCAACGCAACTGGTATGTACAAGACGCCTTAAACCACTTGACCATCACGACCATCATGGTTTAAGGCGTCTTGTACATACCAGTTGCGTTGCTCCTGGGAGTATGGGTTCGAGTCACTTCTGGGGTGTGAGTTTTCATTCGCATATAGTCCTGGGGACCATTCAGGCTTGTTCGCATTTGTGTTCCTCACGTGTGCCCCAAAGAATGAGGTGGTTTGGTAAAATGCTATGCCCAAGATAACCATCCGAGTGCCGGCGGTGAGGTGGTTCAAATAGCTTCGGCTATCACCTCATTTTGTTCGGTCGTGATGGTCAAGTGGTTTAAGGCGTCTTGTACATACCAGTTGCGTTGCTCCTGGGAGTATGGGTTCGAGTCACTTCTGGGGTGTGAGTTTTCATTCGCATATAGTCCTGGGGACCATTCAGGCTTGTTCGCATATATATATATATATATATATATATATATATATATATATATATATATATATATATATATATATATATATATATATATATTTATATATGTCGTACCTAGTAGCCAAAACGCACTTTTCAGCCTACTATGCAAGGCCCGATTTGCATAATAAGCCAAGTTTTCCTGAATTAATATATTTTCTCTAATTTTTTTCCTATGAAATGATAAAGCTACCCATTTCATTATATATGAGGTCAATTTTTTTTTATTGGAGTTAAAATTAACGTAGATATATGACCGAACCTAACCAACCCTACCTAACCTAACCTAACCTATCTTTATAGGTTAGGTTAGGTTAGGTAGCCAAAAAAAAGTTAGGTTAGGTAGGTTAGATAGTCGAAAAACAATTAATTCATGAAAACTTGGCTTATTAGGCAAATCGGGCCTTGCATAGTAGGATGAGTAGTGCGTTCTGGCTACTAGGTACGACATATATAATATATATATATATATATATATATATATATATATATATATATATATATATATATATATATATATATATATATATAATATATATATATATACATATATATATATATATATATATATATATATATATATATATATATTTATATATATATATATTATATATGAATAGGTTGTGTTCGCATTTGTGTTCCTCACGTGTGCCCCCAAAGAATGAGGTGATTTGGTAAAATGCTATGCCCAAGATAACCATCCGAGTGCCGGCGGTGAGGTGGTCCAAATAGCTTCGGCTATCACCTCTTTATGTCCGGTCGTGATGGTCAAGTGGTTTAAGGCGTCTTGTACATACCAGTTGCGTTGCTCCTGGGAGTATGGGTTCGAGTCACTTCTGGGGTGTGAGTTTTCATTCGCATATAGTCCTGGGGACCATTCAGGCTTGTTCGCATTTGTGTTCCTCACGTGTGCCCTAAAGAATGAGGTGATTTGGTAAAATGCTATGCCCAAGATAACCATCCGAGTGCCGGCGGTGAGGTGGTTCAAATAGCTTCGGCTATCACCTCATTATGTCAGGTCGTGATGGTCAAGTGGTTAAGGCGTCTTGTACATACCAGTTGCGTTGCTCCTGGGAGTATGGGTTCGAGTCACTTCTGGGGTGTGAGTTTTCATTCGCATATAGTCCAGGGGACCATTCAGGCTTGTTCGCATATATATATATATATATATATATATATATATATATATATATATATATATATGTCGTACCTAGTAGCCAGAACGCACTTCTCAGCCTACTATGCAAGGCCCGATTTGCCTAATAAGCCAAGTTTTCATGAATTAATTGTTTTTCGACTACCTAACCTACCTAACCTAACCTAACCTAACTTTTTCGGCTACCTTACCTAACCTAACCTATAAAGATAGATTAGGTTAGGTTAGGTAGGGTTGGTTAGGATCGGTCATATATCTACGTTAATTTTAACTCCAATAAAAAAAATTGACCTCATACATTTGTGGAAGGAGCTGGTCGGTGGGACACACTCGCCAATTCACACACCCGACCAACTTGTCCAAACGACGGTAAACAGGCCAAATGGGATAGCCCCATAGTGGAGAACATCGCCAAAGCATTGCTGGACGTAGCTTCTCAGAAGGACAGAGCGCGTCTTCTAGCTGTGCAAGCCCCCCATGCTGGGGACTTCCTGTTGGCAGTCCCTAATTCCGCCTTGGGCACCCGCCTGGATCATCGGGCCCTAAGTATTGGTGTTGCTCTGCGCCTTGCCGCCCCTATCTCCACCGAGCACTGGTGTATTTTGGCCAGGCACGGGCAGACCAATACGGCAGCCATGGTCTCATCTGTCGTAAGACACAGGGAAAGATTGCCAGACACGAGGCAGTCAATGACATCATCAAGAGAAGTTTGGCTACAGCTGGGTGTCCAGCACAAAGGGAACCCCAGTTGTGCAGACCTGACAACAGCCAAAAACGCCCAGATGGAGTCACCCTGCAGCCATGGAGGGAAGGTAAACAGGTCGTATGGGATTACACCTGTGCATCTACATTGGCTGATACCTATTTACGTTACAGCTCAGCGGAATGAGGTGGGGCAGCCACCTTCAGGGAGACCCAGAAAATCCACAAGTTCAGAGACCTAGAACGTTGTTACAGCTTCGTGCCGATAGACTCAGACACTCTGGGCGCCTGGGGTAAATGTGCACTCAAGTTTTTAAAGGAGGTTGGTGAGGAACTCATTGGGAAAACTAGAGACCCACGAGCAGCCAGTTTCCTGTTCCAGCGCCTCAGTGTCGCAGTGCAGAGGGGAAATGCGTGCTGTATCCTGGGTACGCACCCAACCTCCGAGGAGCTGGACGAGGTCTTCGAACGCTGATTGTTTAATTGTTATATATTTGTGTGTGTGTGTGTGTTCTCTGTAAACTGTAGCATTGCAATAAAATAAAACAAAACATACAAAAAAATAATAGGGGTGGTAGGAGAAGAAATGAATTAAGTATTCAGTGAGAATCCACAAGATCTTCTCTGAATGCTCTTTCTTTTCTTCTTCGAGGATGTGGGTCCCTGCAATTGCACCAGAGGTGGTACCCCTAATATATATATATATATATATATATATATATATATATATATATATATATATATATATATATATATGCGAACAAGCCTGAATGGTCCCCAGGACTATATGCGAATGAAAACTCACACCCCAGAAGTGACTCGAACCTATACTCCCAGGAGCAACGCAACTGGTATGTACAGGGACGCCTTAATACACTTGACCATCACAACCGGACATAAGGAAGTGATAGCCTGAGCTATATGAACCACTTCCCCGCCGGCACATGGATGATTATTTTGGGAATAGCATTTTATCAAATCACCTCATTTTTTGGGGCAACACGTGAGGAACACAAATGCGAACAAGCCTGAATGGTCCCCAGGACTATATGCGAATGAAAACTCACACCCCAGAAGTGACTCGAACCCATACTCCCAGGAGCAACGCAACTGGTATGTACAGGGATGCCTTAAACCACTTGACCATCACGACCGGACATAAGGAAGTGATAGCCGAGGCTATATGAACAACTTCCCCGCTGGCACTCGGATGGTAATCTTTGGCATAGCATTTTCACAAATCACCTCATTTTTTGGGGCAACACGTGAGGAACACAAATGCAAAGTGCATTTGTGTTCCTCACGTGTTGCCCAAAAAATGAGGTGATTTGATAAAATGCTATGCCAAAGATTACCATCCGAGTGCCGGCGGGAAGTGGTTCATATAGCCTCGGCTATCACTTCCTTATGTCCGGTCGTGATGGTCAAGTGGTTTAAGGCTTCCCTGTACATACCAGTTGCGTTGCTCCTGGGAGTATGGGTTCGAGTCACTTCTGGGGTGTGAGTTTTCAGTGATATATATATTTGCATTTTTGGACAGCAGATATTAGAGTTATTATGATATTAGAACTAGTTTTATAATAACAAGATATTGTACCTGTAGTTATTAAGTAAATATACACTGACGAACATGAAATATGAGAGAGGGTGGTGATCCCTGCCTGATGGGAGCATTTATTATCACCAAGTTCACCTAGTAATAAGTATAGATGGTTATGTATAACTAGGGTACACACCAACTATTTTTAATTTATTTTGATTGGGTTTATATTGAAACTAAATCTGGATGAGACATAAAATAAAAATATGTTGCACAAATGTTGTTAGGTTAGTGTAAAATCTTCAAAACTTTTCTCATTGAATACCTAAATTTATAATTATGACTACATGGACTACTAGAAAAGAGAGAGGGAAGTAGGGGTCCAAGACCTCTTCCTGTTATACAATTTGGGTGTGTGGAACAAGTAATTATTGAAAGAAGGAACCATGCCGGGAAGGCTATGTAGGAGTAAGGCAGTGAGGTGAGGCAGCTACTTATTTGAAGAATGCTTATTTTATTTAACCTTATAAGCTGAGGCAACTTATTTTATTTAAGGAATGCTCAGCTGATTCCTCTACATTTAGCCTGGAACAAATTTGTGTCCGAGACCTCTTCCTGTTACACAATATGGCTGTGTGTAACAATCAGTAAGTAATTATCAAAAGAAGGCACCAAGCTGGGAAGGCTATGTAGCACCATTAAATGTAACAATAAACAATTTTTTTTAACAAATAATGCACCTGTGAGAAACAAATCCTGTCAGCTGTAAAAATATTGATGCAGTTATTTAAATAATGAAAGAAATATTACTAGTTTATTTTTATCCTATCTTTTGTACAATACAGTATATCTAAAGAAGTGAAAAATTGAGACATAATGCACAATTTAAGGAATAATTCAAAAGAAATATGACTATTACATGTCAACGAGAGATCTTAATGATCCATGGTTAACTTGATTTAATAAGGATAATATTGGTAATAATGCAGACTATAATTTAAAATCTTTATTACTGATATTTTTGTATAAGAAGCTTAGGTATACACAGCAATGTGCTGCTACCCTATTCTATGTGGAAGATTACACAGTGTAGATAAAAACTAGCTAAACGTTCATCTAATACTCCCATCTCACAGGATGGTTAGGCATACATGGAATCGGGGGAGAAAATACCAACCTCAATACAAAAAACAAGTCAACTCTGACTAAACAACAACTTCACGATTTTCACAAGAGGTAAGCAATGAACCATGGAAACATTATATTATAACTACTCTTACCTGTTTCTACAAGACTCCTCTCAAACAATGTATTTTTAACATGCTTAGGTATACACAGCAATGTACTGCTTCCCTATTCTGTATGAAGGACCAAATAGTCTAGATAAAAAACCAGTTACAAGCTCATCAAACTTTCCACCTCACAGGACGGCCAGTCATACATGGAATCAGGAGAGAAAATATGTAAGGCTAATCTATTAGCCCCCATTGGCAAAATCTGGGTACAGCACAAAAATATCTTCCAATATTCTTGAGTGTATGAAGTAATTACAGAGCTCAAAGTACCTCATACCAATTGGTATGAAGTCACTGATAACAGGGCAATCACAGATTTAATGTTGGAGAGTATGTCCTCTCAAGTACTACTGAAAACAGATGTTTTTTTCACCTAGAGGGTTAAAACCCATGGAACCGCCTACCCGCTGAGGCCGTAAATGCCAAAATCCAGCTAGAAAATATCATTAGGACAATTGGCGGGACCTAACAAGCCCCCGTCTTTTGTCCTCGTCGAGGCCACTGGATAGTTAATGACCCTTTGGTAAATTTAGGAAAATATATACATAAATAAATACCATCGCTTCACAAATCTTGGGAGCGACAAGGAAACCTACAAACTATCTCTTAAAATTACGTAGGTAAACAAAAAATGTAACATATTTGTTTACTGCAATGTCGGTGCTGACTGTACAGGTTGAAAAAACATAGTTTACTTCGAAACATACTAATTTTATAAGAAATTCGATATAAATAAGTCGCAAATGCATCACGGATAAGCTCCGATATGCCAGTGTCGTGATTGGCTATAGCTGTAAGATGAAAAATGTCACCTTCTCTCTGATTGGCCAAACTAAAAGCCCTAGTGACATCTAGCGAGTCCTAAGTGAACTACTGTCCTGTACTTAAAAATCTTCGTGCGTACACTTTTCTGAATCGCTCTTTGCCGCGTTCTTAGTGACTAGTGACTGAACTGAGTAGTACGAGGTATGCGGAAAAACTACGGGAATTTAACCTCACGTCGCTGAAAGACAGGAGAGTTAGGGGTGGGGACATGATCACCACATACAAGTTTCTTAAAATAATTGGTAGGGGAGACAAAATCAGTTTATGAATACAAGGAGCAATAGTTTCAAATCAACAATGTAGGACTGAAAACAAGATATGTTTTTTTCACCCAGAGGATTATAAACTCATGGAACTGCCTACCCGCCGAAGCCGTAACTGCCAAACACAAGAGACAAACGCACTAGGGGGCACAGGTGGAAATTCAGTGCCCAAATGAGCCATAAGGACATTAGAAAGAATTTGTTTAGTGTCAGAGTAGTTAATAAACGGATTGCATTAGGAAGGGATGTCGTGGAGGCAGACTCCGTGCACAGTTTTAAGTGTAGATATGATTGAGCCCAGTAGGCTCAGGAACCTGTACACCTGTTGAATGACGGCTGAGAGGCGAGACCAAGGAGCCGAAGCTCAATCCCCCGCAAGCACAACTAGGTGAGTACATACTCCTTGAACTAACATATTTACATAAATACAAACGAAACGCCTTTTCTCTTTATTGAAAACAAATTATACATCCAACAACATTGGAATAAACTGTTGAGTGAAGTGGCCCGAAGATTACGTGTTTTACTCCTGTTTCATAATGCCTCATTAAGATTAATCTTGGTGCCTCAATGATAATGCTCGCTACGGTTGTCCTGTCAGAAACATGCTGACCCAATTTTATCATTTTCAGGACTATATCATTCATATTAAAAATACATATTTATGAGCAATACCAAATTATTTACTCTGATTTAATTTTTTTATAATGCCTTATTTTCCCAGTACAATAAAAGTTAAAAAATACTTCGTTGTTTACCCACATCAGCAATGTGTTTACTCTTTTCATGAGAAATAACGAATCATAATTAAACTCGGTAAAAAAAATTAGATTTTTCCGTCCTAGAATATTTTTATATACTTTTTCCCTGATTCAAAGCCAACGATTTTTTACCAAGTACACACGTTAATTAATTTTTTGGTAATATAAAGACCATAAATTGATAGAATATATCTCGTAATCCAAACTTGTATTTCTAGGGAGAAAAACGTCTTTCCTGGTGGTGTGATTACTGACCTGTGTAACATCTGTGTTGGGAATGTCATAGTGGATGTATAACCTGGAAGGTCTTACGTACAGCTTCCAGATTGTAAATAAATGTTTTGACAAGTGTGTGAACATTCTTTAAAGTACGTCGATGATACTAGGTATATATTATTTGTTGTGAGGTATAATTGTATATGTGAGGTATATCCAAGAATAAAGGTTGTATTTGAAGGAGTGTCAACTGAGAATGTTCGCTGAGGTCTGTAACTAGACCACAACCGGTTGTAGAAATTTTACGGGTTTCTTTGTTATTGAGGAGGCCAGCATCTCTGGTCATGTTCTGGGAAAGTCTCTGTAACATATGTATTTATGCTACATAGCTGTGAAACATTGAGATGAATGGCTTATAACAATTTAGATAGGTTGGATAAACGTGTAGCAAACAGCTGGGGTAACCGGCTGTGCCCGGGTCTACGTCCCAATTTCTCATCTACTCCTCCTTGCTCGGTTCCCTCTTTCCCATCTCCCCTCTTTCTTCCTCAATCTCCCCCCACCCTTCCCCTCTCCACCTTTCTCTCTCCTCTCTCCTCATCTCTCTCCCCATTCTCAACCAATCTCTTCCCTCTCCCACCCTCACACCCTCTCCACTTGTGTCTCCTGTCACACACCTCACCCCCTCTCTTCCCCCATAGTACCCTCTCTCCCAATCTCACCACTCTCCCCTCCCACCATCTTCTCCCTTTTACCTCCCACGCCAACGTTCTCACTCCTCTGTCTCTTTCTCTCTTTCCAACATCTACCGTCGTCTTACCTTCTATTGTGTCACCACATAACAAGCATTAAAATCTACGATATTCACAAACCCTCTTCTATAAATTATTAATATGGTACAAATATCACTCGTAAATCCACAATCCCATTCCTAAACCAGTAGTTACTCAGGTCTTTAATCATTCAAAATAATTTTATTTACATCCATTGTTTGCCCTTGCTATTTTATGTTGATATATCTATATACCCATTGTTATTAATTTGTATTCTTCTCATGTCATATTCTTTGTCTTTCTAGATTACAAAAAACGTTTATTAACTTTCTTAACAAGGTAGATCTGTAATTTTTTGGATTAACTTTGCCATCCTTATCGTTTGCTTCCAAGTGAATGTATGTACATTCTTCAATACGGTGAAGTGAATAAATGCCCACATGAAATGCGTTAGTTTTTGGGTTGATTTCAAATTAATCACAGTTTGTCGAGTCTTTATAGTTTCACACATTGCTCCCTGCAGGAAAATTATGTTATTGTTCCTTTCCCTCACCTGTGATTCCGTATATTTCCGTTATGTTCATGACATATTCGTAATTGTAAACTACCTAATAGAATTATTGGTCTAAAAAGACATCTAGGGAGAGAATCGGAACTCCAATTCACCAATGAAAAGAGTAACAATAAAAGTCTGTCTATCATGGAAGTGTTAATAAATAAAAACAGAAGCATCTCTAAGCGTCAGCGTATATACCAAGCCTACAATCATAGGATTATGCCTAAACGGTAGAAGTGAGTGCTCCTCAAAATTATATGCCCAGTGTTTCAACGATTATATTCGTCGAGCCCCTTACCCACTGCTCTGAGTGCAGCAGCGTGAGTAGGGAGTTTGAAAGGATAACACAGGTGTTGGTGAACAATGGTTATAGCAACCATGAGATAAACAACCACTATAAGACGACAATGGACCGGTGGTACAACTTGAATCAAGAAAGAAACCACAACACCTCCAATAAAATTATATTACAAATCAACCATGCACAGTGAATATAAGAAAGATGAAAGAATAATGAAAGAAATAACCCGTAAAGCATAAAAAGTATAACAGCTTTACCACAAACAAAGACATCATCATATACAATAAAACAAAAAAAGTCCACCGACCTTCTCATTAAAAACAGTCCGAAACCAACTGAGAACCCTCTACAGCAGTCAAACGTGGTATATATGTACACCAGCCCCCATGATGCGCGCATG
>WNGS01022026.1:3975-47199 GCA_020271785.1 Procambarus virginalis
CGTGACCACACTCAACTGTCCAGTGTGACCACACTCAACTGTCCAGTGTGACCACACTCAACTGTCCAGCATGACCACCTCAACTGTCCAGTGTGACCACACTTAACTGTCCAGCGTGACCACACTCAACTGTCCAGCGTGACCACACAACTGTCCAGCGTGACCACACTCAACTGTCCAGTGTGATCACCTTAACTGTCCAGCGTGACCACACTCAACTGTCCAGTGTGACCACACTTAACTGTCCAGCGTGACCACACTCAACTGTCCAGTGTGACCACACTCAACTGTCCAGTGTGACCACACTCAACTGTCCAGCGTGACCACACTCAACTGTCCAGTGTGACCACACTCAACTGTCCAGTGTGACCACACTCAACTGTCCAGTGTGACCACACTCAACTGTCCAGCATGACCACCCTCAACTGTCCAGTGTGACCACACTCAACTGTCCAGCGTGACCACACTCAACTGTCCAGCGTGACCACACTCAACTGTCCAACGTGACCACACTCAACTGTCCAGCGTGACCACACTCAACTGTCCAGCGTGACCACACTCAACTGTCCAGCGTGACCACACTCAACTGTCCAGTGTGACCACACTTAACTGTCCAGTGTGACCACACTCAACTGTCCAGCGTGACCACACTCAACTGTCCAGTGTGACCACACTCAACTGTCCAGCGTGACCACACTCAACTGTCCAGCGTGACCACACTCAACTGTCCAGCGTGACCACACTCAACTGTCCAGCGTGACCACACTTAACTGTCCGTGACCACACTCAACTGTCCAGCGTGACCACACTCAACTGTCCAGTGTGACCACACTTAACTGTCCAGCGTGACCACACTCAACTGTCCAGCGTGACCACACTTAACTGTCCAGCGTGACCACACTCAACTGTCCAGCGTGACCACACTCAACTGTCCAGTGTGACCACACTCAACTGTCCAGTGTGACCACACTCAACTGTCCAGTGTGACCACCCTGAACTGTCCAGTATGACCACACTTAACTGTCCAGTGTGACCACACTCAACTGTCCAGTGTGACCACACTCAACTGTCCAGTGTGACCACACTCAACTGTCCAGCGTGATCACCCTTAACTGTCCAGTGTGACCACACTCAACTGTCCAGCGTGATCACCCTTAACTGTCCAGCGTGACCACACTCAACTGTCCACCGTGACCACACTTAACTGTCCAGCGTGACCACACTCAACTGTCCAGCGTGACCACACTCAACTGTCCAGTGTGAAACAACTCAACTGTCCAGTGTGACCACACTGAACTGTCCAGCGTGATCACCCTTAACTGTCCAGTGTGACCACACTTAACTGTCCAGCGTGACCACACTTAACTGTCCAGTGTGACCACACTAACTGTCCAGCGTGACCACACTCAACTGTCCAGCGTGACCACACTCAACTGTCCAGCGTGACCACACTCAACTGTCCAGCGTGACCACACTCACACTTGTTGTCAGCAGTCACGCTGCCCCAATTCACTTTACAGTCGCTTCCTAAAATAAATGAATGATTTTTCATATAAACTTTGCCGCAGTTGCTGTTAGTTGGAGAAACTATAACTTTATCAAGTTGTGTTGCAGAACTTTGCCTGAGTCTCCGCGTGTTGCAGAAACTTAGTCTAAAAACTTTTTTGTTTCTAGAACTTATCCCAAGTGCCTGTAAGCAATCGCAACTTGTTGGCCAAACCACACACTAGAAAGTGAAGGGACGACGACGTTTCAGTCCGATCTGTACCATTATCAAGTCAATTTCTCAACAATCGACTTGAGAATGGTCCGGGATGGACCGAAACGTTGTCGTCCCTTCACTTTCTATTGTGTGGTTTGGTCAACATATTTCAGCCACGTTATTGTGACTCCTCGTCTGCAATCGTAACTTATCTAATATCCCAAGTTTCCTTGAAACATCTTCAGCCTCTAAAACATTGCTGGCCCATGACAATCAATGTGGGTTGGAAGACCCAAAAACATGAGAATATTGGAAACTGCAACACGACTGCTGGCTATTCTGAGGCAGATAAAAATATCTATAGTTACAGAAAGATATTTATATGTTTATGTTACTGGAAAATAATCTTAAGGTTTGTGTGTTGCAGAAGCTCATTTGACATTATGACATCACAATCTGTGTGTTGCTGGGACATCAACAACATGTGTTGCTGGGACATCAACAATATGTGTTGCTAGGACATCAACAATATGTGTTGCTAGGACATAAACAATATGTGTTGCTAGGACATAAACAATATGTGTTGCTGGGACATAAACAATATGTGTTGCTGGGACATAAACAATATGTGTTGCTGGGACATCAACAACATGTGTTGCTGGGACATCAACAACATGTGTTGCTGGGACATAAACAATATGTGTTGCTGGGACATCAACAATATGTGTTGCTGGGACATCAACAACATGTGTTGCTGGGACATCAACAACATGTGTTGCTGGGACATCAACAACATGTGTTGCTGGGACATCAACAACATGTGTTGCTGGGACATAAACAATATGTGTTGCTGGGACATAAACAATATGTGTTGCTGGGACATCAACAACATGTGTTGCTGGGACATCAACAACATGTGTTGCTGGGACATAAACAATATGTGTTGCTGGGACATAAACAATATGTGTTGCTAGGACATCAACAACAAGTGTTGCTAGGACATAAACATATGTGTTGCTGGGAATAACACAATGTTCTGTGTGTTGCAGGAGCATGAAAGGCAACAAGGGCCTGACGGACCTTCACCCCCTGGCCTTCAAGGGCCTAAAGAGCCTCGTAAGCCTGTAAGTACTTGCAACATTGTCGACATCTTGCAGAGTGGAGCACGAAAATATCAGACTTTATAGAGTATTTTATTATACTATCGCAGAGTATAGAGTCAATATTTTACCTTCTTGTTATTTATTATACACCGCATGTATTTATTTTTGTTTTACTGATAGTGGTTGTTAGTAATTATTCTTCAGGTCGTTATGAGTGTTTTAGCGGACTACAGAAGCTGAGACATTCAGCAAGTGTTCATATAGTACACTGCGTGTATATTGGTACTGTACTTGACTGACAAGGTAAAAATCACAGTACACGAGGGACAAGCCTGCCCCCCTGGGGGGGGGCAAGCGTGGTAGTGGACCACCACCTTGCCAGGGGGGCAGGCTTGTCTCTCGTGTACTGTGTTTTTTACCTTGTCAGTCAAGTACAATACCAATATACACACAGTGTACTATATGAATTATGTGTACATAGTGTACTCCCAGGGCGGAGGTGGTGGTAGTCGGGTAACCTAAGAGCAGATCCATCACCAATCACTTGAAGGAGCAACATGAAAACTTTATCACGTGTGAGGTGTAGCAAGACGTGTGAGGTGTTGGTCGACGGGTGAGGTGTAGCAAGACGTGTGAGGTGTTGGTCGACGGGTGAGGTGTAGCAAGACGTGTGAGGTGTAGCAAGACGTGTGAGGTGTTGGTCGACGGGTGAGGTGTAGCAAGACGTGTGAGGTGTAGCAAGACGGGTGAGGTGTTGGTCGACGGTGAGGTGTAGCTCGACATGTGAGGTGTAGCAAGACGGGTGAGGTGTTGGTCGACGAGAGAGGTGTAGCTCCACATGTGAAGTGTTGGTCAACGCGTGAGGTGTAGCACGACGTGTGAGGTGTAGCACGATGTGTGAGGTGTAGCACTACGTGTGAGGTGTAGCACGACGTGTGAGGTGTAGCACTACGTGTGAGGTGTAGCACGATGTGTGAGGTGTAGCACGATGTGTGAGGTGTAGCACGACGTGTGAGGTGTAGCTCCACATGTAAGGTGTAGCTCGACGTGTGAGGTGTAGCACGACGTGTGAGGTGTAGCACGACGTGTGAGGTGTAGCACGACGTGTGAGGTGTAGCACGACGTGTGAGGTGTAGCTCGACATGTGAGGTGTAGCAAGACGGGTGAGGTGTTGGTCGACGAGAGAGGTGTAGCTCCACATGTGAAGTGTTGGTCAACGCGTGAGGTGTAGCACGACGTGTGAGGTGTAGCACGATGTGTGAGGTGTAGCACGACGTGTGAGGTGTAGCACTACGTGTGAGGTGTAGCACTACGTGTGAGGTGTAGCACGATGTGTGAGGTGTAGCACGATGTGTGAGGTGTAGCACGACGTGTGAGGTGTAGCACGATGTGTGAGGTGTAGCACGACGTGTGAGGTGTAGCACTACGTGTGAGGTGTAGCACGATGTGTGAGGTGTAGCTCCACATGTGAGGTGTAGCAAGACGGGTGAGGTGTAGCTCGACATGTGAGGTGTAGCAAGACGGGTGAGGTGTAGCACGACGTGTGAGGTGTAGCTCCACATGTGAGGTGTAGCAAGACGGGTGAGGTGTAGCAAGATGTGTGAGGTGATGGTCGACATGTGAGGTGTAGCAAGACGTGTGAGGTGTTGGTCGACATGTGAGGTGTAGCAAGACGGGTGAGGTGTTGGTCGACGTGAGAGGTGTAGCTCGACATGTGAGGTGTAGCAAGACGTGTGAGGTGTTGGTCGACATGTGAGGTGTAGCAAGACGGGTGAGGTGTAGCTCGACATGTGAGGTGTAGCAAGACGTGTGAGGTGTAGCTCGACATGTGAGGTGTAGCAAGACGTGTGACAGTGTAGCTCGACATGTGAGGTGTAGCAAGACGGGTGAGGTGTAGCAAGATGTGTGAGGTGTTGGTCGACGTGAGAGGTGTAGCTCCACATATGAAGTTTTGGTCTACGTGTGAGGTGTAGCTCGTCATGTGAGGTGTAGCTCGTCATGTGAGGTGTAGCTCCACATGTGAGGTGTAGCTCCACATATGAGGTGTAGCTCGAAGTGTGAGATGTAGCATGACGTGTGGGATATTGCAACCGCAATATCTAGCCTATTGCGGTTGCAATAGGTTAGATAAATGAAGATGGTGGAGGTGGAGACAGCGATACTTTTTGTGCTTCACTCTACACTTATTTAGATATGTTCTAGGAATTTTTCGTTGCAGATATATTGTCCAGGTACTCCCCCAGTTCTAGAGAGTAATCACTGGTGATAAAGATAATTGGATAAGGTGTCCTAAGCTGAATAATTGTTCGCAAGGCACCATCACACATTTTCACTGTTTTGTAAACACATGCGTTCTGCCTCGGGGCATGGTGGGCACTTCTCTCCCAGCCATCGTCCACCCTCCATGCTCCCTGAGCACGGTAGCCTTCAATGAATATTGATTGATTATTTTTACTGTCTAGACATATGATTGAGATAAGATGTGATTATAATATAATTAGATATAGGATTTAAAGATAACAGGTAGTACTTGATAGTACTACTGATTCTTATTAAGAATTTAATATAATCCCTACTGGAAATCAATTCATTAGTTCCAATAGTTTTTTAATTAGGAAATCCTTCAAGAAGCGTCTGGATTCTTGAGAAATCATGCACAAAGTCACGTAGGCAACCAAGGGCCCAATGGCCGTACGTGATCATAAGTGGCATTGTCTTGTAGGATCCAGATGTATAATGAATTTGTAGTGATTCTGATATGATTTTGTTATGATTTAGATATGATATAGAAATAATACATTTCTTAGATTATAATATAGATATAGTGGGTAAAAATTTCCCACATCTTCCAGACATATGAAGCAAGATGTGTGAGGCAAGATGTCATATGACATATGACTTCCAGACATATGAAGCAAGATGTCTCTCCCTCCATGCTAGGGAGAGAACTAGCATGGAGTCCAATACTAAGGACAATAGTAACCATATATATTCATTTACTCACCATTGGATTGATAATACAAGTGCAAATTTTGCTTGCACTTTTGTGCGGCTGTCCGTTGTGGACGATTGTATCTGTTAGGAGTCTGTGGGTCACATGGAGTTAGAGTGTCTTGAGGTCTCTCAGGATCTAACTGCAGCTGGCTCACTGATTCCATGTGGATGAGTTTGTCCAATGTCTTCAGGGAAGTTGTTCCTGTAGACAGGATTTTGACTATTCTCAAAATCCCCTGGCTTTCTGGATGGACTGAGACAACTTTACCCAACGGCCAGTCAACCCTAGGGCCATCACTGTCTACCAAGACAATATCGCCAGGTTGGAGATTAGATATATTATGTGGGACATTGGCCTCATAGTGATATTCTCGTAGAGATGTAAGATATTCTTTTGTCCAAACATCATTCCATTTTTGGATTATGCTGGACAGATGCTTATACCCCTGAACCAACTCGCTCTGACTCACATGTAAGGGATCTCTGATCTCATCATCCACTAGAGATGGTACTGGAGTCAGAAGTCTTCCATACATTAGGTGGGCAGGACTTAATGGCTCATTTTGAGTAGGATCATCAGACAAGTATGTCAACGGCCGGTTATTCACCCTTGATTCTATTTCCGTGATTACTGTCTGGAGTTCCTGAAGATTGATTTTCTGACGGTGTAGAGATTTTCTCAAGGATATTTTGACAGTTCCTATTAACCGTTCATAAAATCCTCCATGCCATAGGGCTCTCGGAGGGATAAATTTCCATCTGCAGTGACGCTGTTCCAGTGTGGAAGTAACTGTAAGATGGGAACAGACCTCCGGTAGACATGCTTCTCCAGCTACCAAGTTTGCTCTGTTGTCGGAAATCATCAGTTTAGGGCATGATTGGCGTGCTGCAAATCTGCGGAAAGCCTGGATAAATGATTGAGCAGTCATATCAGGTGTTACCTCTAGATGTACTGTTCTGGTAGTGGCACAGGTGAACAGACAGATCTATGCCTTTATCGGTTTCTTATCTTCAGTTCCTGTTAGATATATTGCTCCTGTATAATCTATTCCTGACGTCTTGAAAGCATATAGATGGACCACTCGTTCCTTTAGTAGGGGTGGTGGCCCTGGATAAGAGCAATTTCTTGGATCGTACCTTTGGCATATCATGCAATTTTTCAAGATTGATTTGACTGACTGTCTTCCCTGAGGAATCCAGTACTGCTGTCTGATATGCGTGAGTGTGTCTAACACTCCTCCATGTTAGATGATTTGTTGATGTGTATGTAACACAATCAACCTTGTGATCCAATGATTTTTTTAGTAAAAGCCATGGATGCACGGTATCTAGATTGATATCTTCGTGTTTAAGTCTCCGTCCACAACGCAGTATGTTGTGATTTTCTTGGTCTATCCACAGACCGAGATTGTGTTTTAACTTATGCGGAAGATTTTTATAGTCATTCCCATAAGTTTCTGTCTGGGGTTGTCTTACCCAATAGATAAGTGCATCTGGAAAAGTGTATTTTATACCTCTTTTCCTGAGACAATGAAACATGTTCTGTGTTACATTGAATAATTTGATGAGTGAGGAGTTACGAGTACAATCCAAGACTGATATTTGAGCTTGATGCCTGGTGGTAGTTATGGTTTGTGTCGTAATGACGTGTGGCTTTTGTTCCGCCCAACTACCATTCACTAACCATCGAGGCCCATGAAATCAAATATCTGCCTTTGCAAACTGTTTAAACGTCATACCTCTTGATAAGAGATCAACTGGATTATCTTTTGTTGGTACATGCAACAATTGAAAGCCTGCAGAAATTTCTTTAATTTCTGAGACGCGATTTCTTACGTATGGTGTCGGACAGTTGTCATTTCGTACCCATTGTAAGACAGCCTCATTGTCAGACCATATAATGATATCTTTGATGTTCATTGTAGATAAAACTTATTTGATATGCACTGCTAAGCGTGTGCCAGTTATCAATGCAGTTAGTTCCATCTGATTTAAAGTCCTCTTTTTTTAATGGAGCAACTCTGGCCTTAGAGGTGATTAGATATGATTGATGGGAAGTTACTAAGTAAGCACAAGCTCCAAAAGCTTTGGCTGACGAGCCTGCAAATACACGTAGTGTTACTTCGTCATTTTTCTCGACTATGTTTCTCGGAAAGATTATCTGTTCGACTAAAGTTTGTTCTTGAGCCCTTTCCATACACGCTTTTTGTAACTGGATGGTAGTGGATCATCCCAACCAACTTTAGTCTTCCAAGCTTCTTGCACCAATAAACACCATTTGATAGTTAAAGGATTTAGTAGACCAAGTGGGTCGAATACTTTGCTAACCGATGAAAGCAAATCCCTATTTGTAGCAAAGCAATAATTTACTGGTACTAATTTGATTGATACTGTGTCTGAAATTAGATCTCATTCCATACTTAACATCTTTTGTGATTCTGGTATGTGATATTCAGGGTAATCTCTTGCTATTTGATTATTCAATGTTGCATTATTAGAGGCCCATGATTGTAGTGGCATGTTGGCACCTTGTAGCTCCTTGTTGGCCTCGTGATATATTTGTAACAGTTCAGTAGTACTGTTAACTGTCTTTTGAAAATTATCTACATACAGATTTTCACTGATTTCAGCCTTATAAGGACTTGATGATTTCTTCAGATGAGTATCTAGAGTTGCTAGCAGCAAAAATGGGCTAGATGTAGCACCGAAGAGTACAGAGGCAAATCTGTACATCACAATAGGACTATTGAGATCTTCTGGGTTCCCTACCCATAGAAACTTAGTGAAGTCCCTATCTACTTCCTGTAAGCCATCTCTTAGAAAGGCCTTGCTTATATCTGCTGAAAATGCATATTTGTTAAGTCTAAACTTCAGCAGTCTGTCATATAATTACTGAGTTAGACTTGGATCTGTTTGCAAACAATAATTTAGACTGGTTCCATGGGGTCCAGATTTAGAGCTACAATTAAAACCTATCTATAAAGGAGTTGTTTTTTATTCTCTCATTACAGCCATATGTGGTGAAAAATGGCCTGTTTGCTTATTGTCATGATTCACGACTTTGATGAATTCATTCTTTAGCTCTTGAGCAATAATCTCATGGTAGAGTTTGAAATGCTCAAGCCTTTTCCTAAGCTTTGCTAATTGAGATTTAAATTGACTTTAGGCCATATGATAGTTGGTACGTAAGGTTTTATGGTTGATTTTCCATGGTAGCCTTACCCATTACTGTCCATCATGGTACTGTACAGTTTCTAAGTATTGATTATTTGTACAGACATCATCAGGACTTGGTTGTTCAGGAATTATTCCTATTGCATCAAGTTCTCACAATCTATGCACAGGTTACAATCCATCACCAATCATGTGGGGGATATTAAATGGTGACTGTTCTTTGCCTAGTCAAGCCACAATTACAGTTTCTGTATGGTGTGATTTTTCAGGAGTTGAAGGTTCAAGATCTAGTATAGGTCCTGTCATCAATAAGCCTCCTGCTGATTTGAGTAAGTTCATACGCATAGATTCCTCTGATCCCAAAATGAATCGGTGATAGTAGTCAGCTCCAATCAGGATACTGATATTCCCCATGTAGTCAGAATCGATCAGGGGATCTGCTAATTGGATTCCTTTTTCTTTTAGGTATTTAGTAGTGGCTGCCAGACCAGTCACTTATAATCCAGTAGGAATTTTGTCAATTACTATGGCTTCGGCTGTCTTTTGGGTTGTACCTAGACATACATTAAGCTGTACTACCTGATAGGTTTTAAGACCTGAATTGGTAAAAAAAACCTGATATGGATGTAGATATTTGTTTTGAAGATTTAAGTTGTAAATCTTCTGCCATCTTTTTACTGATAAAGGTTTTCTGTGACCCTTGATCAAAAAAGCCTCTTGTTTGAATACAAATTCCTTGATTGCATAGTTCTAGCTGTGCAGTAGGTAATATGGCTGTGGTAACAGTCTCTGTTACTAAGGCATTGACATTACTCATCACTGAACCGAACTGTACAGCTGTTGAGGTATTATCATCTTTTGGCTTTGCCTGAGATGCAAGTTGATTATTGGATGTCTGTGATCTGGATTGAGTGTTGATATCACCACAGAGTGCTGTGTGATGTACACTTTTATGACAATATTGGCAGTTCAGCAATTGAGTGATACATTCACCCGTATCCTGCTTCCGTAGACAACGGATGCACCTGTTCAGAGATTTCAGTCGAATGATTCGACCGGCACGGTCTTCATAAACTGTGCATTGATAAATGGTATGTGCTTCCTGACAGAATAAACATCTTGGAACACTTGTAGCTCCTTTTGTCTTATCTGTCTTGGGAGCTTGATTTCCTACAGTTCTGTTAACTGTGGGTGATATAGCATATGAGCCAACAGTAACCAAGCTTGTACTCTGTTTCCACTTTGCAGAAGAGGAGTTTTGTTGCCTTGATTTTTGACTGCCAGTTGGGACATTTTTGTTTCTGTCCAAAGATTCACTTTTAGTGATTTTTTCTTGTGTTCTAAGTTTTCTTTGGCTCCGTAATCTTTGTACATAAGCTCAAAGTCCATCAAAGATTTGGTTCTGTGATAAGATGTTGGTGTTATAATGGGTGCATAGGCTGTCTATGACCTCATTAGGAAGTTTCCTTTGAATGATTAACTTTGTAAGCCACTCTGCATTTCCTACAGGTACATTTGTACTGAGGGCTTTGATGATTGATTCTATAGACAATCGAAATGATTGTAGTGATTCATAACTTTTATTTGGAGAGGGTAAATCCAATAATTTGTATGAGAGACGGGCAATTGCTGTCTCATTATCACTGTAGTTATCTTGTAGCAACTGTAGGGCATGGTCGTAATCATCATCTGTTAACCACCGTGCTGCGTGGAGTTTATTGAGAAATTCCCCGGGTGCGCATGAAATGAAGTGTTCCCAAACAATTCTTTTTTCCTCGTAAAATGATACATTCCCTTCCCTGAACATGTCTGTGTAAAAATAAGTACCAAAATTCCACTTACTTTGGCTGTAGGGACGTGGACAAGATGCACTGTGACGTCATCAGGGCCTGGTCGCCCGTGCATGACTCGCCCAGACACGGTCGAGCCGGCCATTCAATCACCAGGTGTTGCCACAAATAAATTTTCAATTATTTGTTTTATGTATTTTCAATGCGGTTTTATTTGTTTTTTTATCATATATGATGCATATTTGTGTTCTTTACAATAAGTATACAGTAGAACGTTCATAATGTTCCATGGAACTGTGATACATGTGTCATTAATGTGTCCACAATAAATGTTTATTGTCGCAATATTACCTGTTAAAAAATCACTAAAATTACAATATGTACAGTTTCGCACACTATTTACACAGTAACACACTGTATTACTCACTCAGTACTTCGGAAGTGAGTAATAATCAACGAAATAGCCCATGGTACACAGCGCGACTTCGCTCTCAGTGCACCAAGTACAGATAAATTTTTGCTTCCTGTTTCTTCATTCTGTGTGCTTGCAAATAACGCACTCACGTACAACCTTGGCTTTAGAACTTGTAGGTTGTATGTAACCAAGCTTGTAAAGCATAAGGTAGTATTGAAAAGATTATAGGAAAAGATCAATTTGTAAGGTAGTCTTGAAAAGATCGCTTTGTATGGTCCCTCACAAGAAGAGATTCAACTTACCTCAAGAGTGTCCGTCAGTCAGGAAGAGATTCAGCTAACCTCAAGAGTGTCCGTCAGCTGTGAAGAGATTCAGGTATTCTTGAAAATATCTATCGAAAACAACACCATGGAACCGCTAACACTGTTCATCTATGCTATTTGTATCAGATGCATCATCACTGAGCGGAGAAAACGATTTATTTAAGTATCATCTAAATAAATAACATAGGATTGCAAGGGTGATGCTCAGAGCTACAACTGGATATGCTCGCTATATCGTCCTCATAGGTGCTGTATAACTTGCATCCGACCTTTGTGTTAGGTCCTTATTGCGCCTGGCTTCCCCAATATTATAACCCTTATGTTCTTCTAACAATAAGGTTTGAATTTTAAGGACAGATCATTATCTTTCAACACCTTGTCGAACAGGTGTTTGGGAGCCAGAGGCGCATGTGCCACCCATGGTTGCTCATTCAGAACTAACCCAGCCAGCAGCCCTAGGGCATTCTGGGATTTTTTTCCAAGATGGCTGCCTCTCACTTGAGGTCGTAAGAGTCCATTTCGTACACAACCAACCTCGTACACATTTAGAATTGGTTACAAAAAATCAAAACTAGTTTTCTCGTTTTGAGAAAACGGTCTTTTGAGAAAACGATTTTTCTCGGTCAGCGTTTTCCCACCGACCGAGAAAACTCGGTTGGCGCAGTTAAGTGGTTAATGACAAATTAGCAATGACCTGCCTGACTTCTCCCCGTAACTGGCCTTGCAAATACTGAAATTTTGCAGCCTTTTTGAGAGAAGCCTTGGAGTTTATTATAGAATCAAAAGCTCTCCAGAAGGCATCCCAAACATCTTCATCCTTGCCCTCAAAATATGGTAACTGTAACGTTGGGAGCTCTGCCGCTATATGTGTGATAGTTGCAGTACCCTGCTGAGTGGATGAGATCACATTTGATTGGGTTACTGCTTGTGATAGTAGTTTGTTTAAAGGATCTTGTTGAACCTGGATTTTATCTTCATACATTGTTATTTCAGCAATGATTTCCTGAAGTTCTCTTTTGGTTAGATCTTTATTAGGCAATTCTGTTAGATAAATCTATGCATGGCGTTTGATTTGTTCATATTTTTCAACAGCTGCTTTTACTCTGATATTCAGAGTTATTAAATCTGGAGATGCTTGTTTAGCTAACTTGACATTTGTCAATCAGTTGAGTTAGGTGATTTTGTAGACCATTAAGTGTTCTCCTATTTCCTGTTTCAGTTGCTGGTGGAATTCTGTTAGCCATTTTGACTTTTTCTGAGTTTCAATGATTCCGAGATATTTTCTCTTTTTTGATAAAATATGTATTTTGTTAATGTATTTTGATAAATGAGCTTTCCTGTCTACTTAGGTAATGATTCCAAAGATCGTCCTTCCTTTCCTTCCTGGAATCTGGATGTAACTGGTGCTTAATTAATAAAAGTAATATTTTCATTTGTCATCCGAATGCTCCAAATCGGTAAATTTTGTAATAGTTAAAAAAAATAGTATATGGCACAATTTTTGCAAAATTATTACAAGATCTATTACCCTAATAGGGGTTTGATAGAATACAGTAGAATGCCTACTGGTTTTACCTGTAATACAGATTGATACAGTTGATTATGTATATATTGTAATGAAGTGCTCTTACTGTGTTAAAAACACTTTTTTTAAAGAGTATTTTGTAATGAGCAGCTCTGAAAATCAGTTGATTACAGATAATGCTAGATAATACACTCAATGTGTGTATATGTGTTACCACAATTGAGGTATATAATGGTATTTATGATCAACACTTTGGCGGCCCCAGCCCGCCAGCCCTCAACTAGGCCCAGTGGGTTCCCAGCGTTTCACGGGAGCGCGCGGAAGTTCTGAAAAGCGTATACTCTCTTCAACTTTGTCACCTCAATTCTCGTCTAGGGTTTTTCAATTTGGTATCATTGTGTTCACAATAGAATTCTCTACACGACTAAAGACATATAAACTCCAAAAAGCCCGGCGTACCATCCACAACAAACAGAGAAAGTGAGTGCGTGTGTTATTCGGGAGCGCATAAGAGCGATAAAATGTGTACACTCCTTTCACATTTGTCACCTCAATTTTCGTCCTAGGTCTTTCATTTTGGTAACAGTGTGTTTGCAATAATATTCCCTACAGGAGTATATGCAAATATAAAGTCCAAAAGCCAGGCGTACCACCCACAGCAAACAGAGAAAGTGACGGAGCATAATCCCAGCGAGCGCTAATAAAATGGTATACTGTTTGCAACTTTGTTACCTCAATTCTGGTCCTAGGTCTTTCATTTTATTATCAATGTATTCGCATTGATATTTCCTACAAGAGTATATGCATATAATATCCAAAACCGCTGTGCGCCCCTCCCGAAGCCGCCGCCAATCTGCCGCCGAAAATGACGCAATGCTGCGTCGTTCCCGTGATCGCGTCTACTAAAAAAATGACGCAATGCTGCATCGTTCCCGGACGAAAGTGTAAGATGCAGTTGTGTCTATGACGGTGATCAAATTAAGTACTGTGGTTTTTGACACAGAACTGTTACTAGTATGCTATGAATGCTTACTAGGTAAAGAATATGGTGGCTTTAAACTACTGCAAACAATTTGTTCACCTAAATATATAGTTATTATAAATTTTGGCTGTTAGCTAGGTTAGGCTATAATATGTAAAAATTATTTCAATGCAAAATCAAGAAGTTTCCTATGAATTTGCCATTGAAATATAATCTAGTTTCTAGACTATCTAGGTTCAAAGGACCATAATTTGGTCCCAGTTAACTGGACTAATCATCTAGGATCGAAAGACCATAAATGTGGGGAAAACTGCCAGGATTGATATGAGAGAGGAGAACTACTAGGGCTTTGTACTGTACTAAAATTTAAAATTACTGTACGCAAAATTAATTCAACTAAAGTCTCTAGCTAGGGTCGTAAATCCTAGCTCCTCTTTTCCTAATGACAGACTGTGGCCTGTAAGGGGCAGGTGGGGTGAATGAAGAGGTTGACTGAAGCTTCACAATCCACCTGCAGACAATTATCTCACATCAGCTTGTATTTTTTCATACAAGGATATGATTTTAATAAATTCAGTTCTATGACTGAACACTGGTTCTGTTTAAATCAGGGATTTAAACATGTACATAGTCTAGCCTAGCACCATAACTATTAACAGCCAATATTCATTTACTATAAACACAACAATTTAAATTGTAGAAGTATATTAAATGACCTTATATGTGGTCTAAGCACTATTAACTAAGTACAAGAGATTATATTCAATTGGATTAAATTATATGATAACTAAGTAAGCAATTGTTAAATTAATTTATATGTTCAAGTATATATAAGATATATTCAATTTATATGAAAAGGTTCAGTCACCTCGACTGAAACTCTTCCCAGACTCGGGACACTTATGAGGCAGTGAACCTCACAAGTGTCTGGGAGTCCTGGAAAAGTTTCAGTCACTGCAAGATTAATGAATACTCACTGAAATTTGAGGCGTTACCTCACCCTATAACCTACAGACAGACTTATTGGATATATTAAAGTTATACAAGCATGCAATTGGCCAATTAATATACTAAATAACATTCAATAGACTTCTCTGAATGCCGGGAGCCTGTCTGACAAGTGTGTCAGACCAGATACCTCTCTTGTAGAGTTTAGGCACGATATTTTATATCACAGTTTGCTGTATAATGTTCTAGTAGCATTGCTAATTGATTATGTCCTTAATTGCAGTTGCAATAGGTGAGATAAGTGATTATGGTGGAGGTGGAAACAGCGATACCTTGTGTGCTTCACTCTACACTTATTTAGATATGTTCTAGGAATTTTTCCTTGCAGATATATTGTCCAGGTACTCCCCCAGTTCTAGAGAGTAATCACTGGTGATAAAGATAATTGGATAAGGTGTCCTAAGCTGAATAATTGTTCGCAAGGCACCATCACACATTTTCACTGTTTTGTAAACACATGCGTTCTGCCTCGGGGCATGGTGGGCACTTCTCTCCCAGCCATCGTCCACCCTCCATGCTCCCTGAGCACGGTAGCCTTCAATGAATATTGATTCATTATTTTTACTGTCTAGACATATGATTGAGATAAGATGTGATTATAATATAATTAGATATAGGATTTAAAGATAATAAGTAGTGCTTGATAATACTACTGATTCTAATTAAGAATTTGATATAATCCCTACCGGAAATCGATTCAATAGTTCCAATAGTGTTTTAATTAAGAAATCCTTCAAGAAGCGTCTGGATCCTTGAGAAATCATGCACGAAGTCGTGTAGGCAACCAAGGGCTCTATGGTCGTACGTGATCATAGGTGGCATTGTCTTGTAGGATCCAGATGTATAGTGAATTTGTAGTAGTTCTGATATGATGTTGTTATGAATGAGATATGATATAGAAATAATACATTTCTTTGATGATAATATAGATATAGTTCCCACAAATAGGGAGGTAAACGTAACAGCCCCATGCGTGCATTTATGTACTATGTATGACAGCCAGGAAATTTACTTATTACACTTAGTATTAAAGTGTACTGTCAATTCCAAGGATCGGTTGCCAGGTGAGGGTGGGGGCCTTCATCTCGAGGTTCCACCTCCACAACAACTTTCCATCATATTTTCCAATACTCATTTACGCGGTTTCGTAATTGAGTATTTCATCCCCTGTTAATGAGTCAAGGCTTTGCTGGTGTCGACAGTGAGTCACTGAAGCCCCTCATGAGTACGCCATTGAAACATAACGAGGTAATTTAATGATCTTAATGATTCATTTTGAGTGAATTAACTTACTTGCATGGGAGACATTGAAACTACCGGAAGACTAGCTTTACCCCAACCCTTCCTTCCCATGTTGGCTTCTGTCTTTACCCCAACCTTCTTTACCCATGTTGGCTTCTGTCTTTACCCCAACCTTCCTTACCCATGTGGCTTCTGTCTTTACCCCAACCTTCCTTACCCATGTTGGCTTCTGTCTTTACCCCACCCTTCCTTACCCATGTTGGCTTCTGTCTTTACCCCAACCCTTCCTTACCCATGTTGGCTTCTGTCTTTACCCAACTCTTCTTTACCTATGTTGGCTTCTGTCTTTTCCCAACTCTTCTTTACCTATGTTGGCTTCTGTCTTTACCCCAACCTTCCTTACCCATGTTGGCTTCTGTCTTTACCCCAACTCTTCTTTACCTATGTTGGCTTCTGTCTTTACCCCAACCCTTCCTTACCCATGTTGGCTTCTGTCTTTACCCCAACCCTTCCTTACCCATGTTGGCTTCTGTCTTTACCCCAACCTTCCTTACCCATGTTGGCTTCTGTCTTTACCCCAACCTTCTTTACCCATGTTGGCTTCTGTCTTTACCCCAACCTTCCTTACCCATGTTGGCTTCTGTCTTTACCCAACCTTCTTTACCCATGTTGGCTTCTGTCTTTACCCCAACCTTCCTTACCCATGTTGGCTTCTGTCTTTACCCCAACCTTCCTTACCCATGTTGGCTTCTGTCTTTACCCAACCTTCCTTACCCATGTTGGCTTCTGTCTTTACCCCCAACCCTTCCTTACCCATGTTGGCTTCTGTCTTTACCCCAACTCTTCTTTACCTATGTTGGCTTCTGTCTTTACCCCAACCCTTCCTTACCTATGTTACTGTCTGTCTTTACCCCAACCCTTCCTTACCCATGTGGCTTCTATCTTTACCCCAACCCTTCCTTACCCATGTTGGCTTCTGTCTTTACCCCAACCCTTCCTTACCTATGTTACTGTCTGTCTTTACCCCAACCCTTCCTTACCCATGTTGGCTTCTGTCTTTACCCAACCTTCCTTACCCATGTTGGCTTCTGTCTTTACCCCAACCCTTCCTTACCCATGTTGGCTTCTGTCTTTACCCCAACCTTCCTTACCCATGTTGGCTTCTGTCTTTACCCCAACCCTTCCTTACCCATGTTGGCTTCTGTCTTTACCCCAACCTTCCTTACCCATGTTGGCTTCTGTCTTTACCCCAACCTCCTTACCCTGTTGGCGTCTGTTTTTACCCCAACCCTTCCTTACCCATTTACCGTCTGTCATTACCCCAACCCATCATTACCCATGTTGGCTTTCTCTCTTACCCAAACCTTCCTCCCTTCTCTCTGAGTGGCTTCTCTCTTTTGTTGGTTTCTCGCTCAACCATTCCCATATTCTCCTCTTGGTTCACTGCCATCCTCGCCTTTTCACTTCAGCCATCTTGTGTTGGTTCCTCCCCTAACTTGTTGGTATATTCCTCTCACCTTCACCTCTCCCGTTGGTTCCTTTTGACCCTTTACTTCACTGTTGATCCCTTATATCACCTGTTGACCCTTACTTCACCTGTTGATCCCTTACTTCACCTCTTGACCCCTACTTCACCTGTTGATCCCTTACTTCACCTCTTGACCCCTTACTTCACCTGTTGATCCCTTACTTCCACCTCTTGACCCCTTACTTCACCTGTTGATCCCTTATATCACCTCTTGACCCTTACTTCACCTGTTGATCCTTACTTCACCTCTTGACCCCTTACTTCACCTGTTGATCCATTATATCACCTCTTGACCCCTTACTTCACCTTTTGACCCCTTACTTCACCTCTTGACCCCTTACTTCACCTCTTGACCCCTTACTTCACCTTTTGACCCTTACTTCACCTTTTGACCCCTTACTTCATCTCTTGACCCTTACTTCACCTCTTGACCCCTTACTTCACCTTTTGACCCCTTACTTCATCTCTTGACCCCTTACTTCATCTCTTGACCCCTTACTTCATCTCTTGACCCCTTACTTCACCTCTTGACCCCTTACTTCACCTCTTGACCCCTTACTTCACCTCTTGACCCCTTACTTCATCTCTTGACCCCTTACTTCACNAAGGGACGACGACGTTTCGGTCCGTCCTGACCATTATCAAGTCGATTGTGATAATGGTCCAGGACGGACCAAAACGTCGTCGTCCCTTCACTTTCTAGTGTGTAGTTTGGTCAACATTTTCCAGCGACGTTATTGTGACTCCTCGTCTGCTAATGATGGATGTATCAGTTAGTACAGGAGGAATTTTAGAAACTTATGACAGATACGCACATGGAGGACCAGAGTCCTATTCTGTTAAAAGAGCAATTAGCAGCCATGAGAAGGGAGCCGAGTGAACAGATAAGGCCGTTCACAAGCCGGATAACACTAATGGATACCATGACAGAACGAGTAGAACAGCTTTGCCCAGGTCCAGTGAAGGAGTGCACACAGTTACGGGGTCTCTGTGGCAGCCTACCGAGGGCGTGCCTGTTACACCGTGTTAATGAGACCAACCTCAACTGTCCAGCGTGACCACACTCAACTGTCCAGTGTGACCACACTCAACTGTCCAGTGTGACCACACTTAACTGTCCAGCGTGACCACACTCAACTGTCCAGCGTGACCACACTCAACTGTCCAGTGTGACCACACTTAACTGTCCAGCGTGACCACACTCAACTGTTCAGCGTGACCACACTCAACTGTCCAGTGTGACCACACTCAACTGTCCAGTGTGACCACACTCAACTGTCCAGCGTGACCACACTTAACTGTCCAGCGTGACCACACTTAACTGTCCAGTGTGACCACACTTAACTGTCCAGCGTAACCACACTCAACTGTCCAGCGTGACCACACTCAACTGTCCAGCGTGACCACACTCAACTGTCCAGTGTGACCACACTCAACTGTCCAGCGTGACCACACTCAACTGTCCAGTGTGACCACACTCAACTGTCCAGTGTGACCACACTCAACTGTCCAGCGTGACCACATTCAACTGTCCAGCGTGACCACATTCAACTGTCCAGCGTGACCACACTCAACTGTCCAGCGTAACCACACTCAACTGTCCAGTGTGACCACACTCAACTGTCCAGCATGACCCCCCTCAACTGTCCAGCGTGACCACACTCAACTGTCCAGCGTGACCACACTCAATTGTCCAGCGTGACCACACTCAACTGTCCAGCGTGATCACCCTTAACTGTCCAGCGTGACCACACTCAACTGTCCAGCTTGATCACCCATAACTGTCCAGTGTGACCACACTCAACTGTCCAGCGTGACCACACTCAACTGTCCAGCGTGACCACACTCAACTGTCCAGCGTGACCACACTCAACTGTCCAGCGTGACCACACTCAACTGTCCAGCGTGACCACACTCAACTGTCCAGCGTGACCACACTCAACTGTCCAGCGTGACCACACTCAACTGTCCAGCGTGACCACACTCAACTGTCCAGCGTGACCACACTCAACTGTCCAGCGTGACCACACTCAACTGTCCAGCGTGACCACACTCAACTGTCCAGCGTGACCACACTCAACTGTCCAGTGTGACCACACTTAACTGTCCAGTGTGACCACACTCAACTGTGCAGCGTGACCACACTCAACTGTCCAGCGTGACCACACTTAACTGTCCAGCGTGACCACACTCAACTGTCCAGCGTGACCACACTCAACTGTCCAGCGTGACCACACTCAACTGTCCAGCGTGACCACACTTAACTGTCCAGTGTGACCACACTCAACTGTCCAGCGTGACCACACTCAACTGTCCAGTGTGACCACACTTAACTGTCCAGCGTGACCACACTCAACTGTCCAGCGTGACCACACTTAACTGTCCAGCGTGACCACACTCAACTGTCCAGCGTGACCACACTCAACTGTCCAGTGTGACCACACTCAACTGTCCAGTGTGACCACACTCAACTGTCCAGTGTGACCACCCTGAACTGTCCAGTGTGACCACACTTAACTGTCCAGTGTGACCACACTCAACTGTCCAGTGTGACCACACTCAACTGTCCAGTGTGACCACACTCAACTGTCCAGCGTGATCACCCTTAACTGTCCAGTGTGACCACACTCAACTGTCCAGCGTGATCACCCTTAACTGTCCAGCGTGACCACACTCAACTGTCCACCGTGACCACACTTAACTGTCCAGCGTGACCACACTCAACTGTCCAGCGTGACCACACTCAACTGTCCAGTGTGAAAACACTCAACTGTCCAGTGTGACCACCCTGAACTGTCCAGCGTGATCACCCTTAACTGTCCAGTGTGACCACACTTAACTGTCCAGCGTGACCACACTCAACTGTCCAGCGTGACCACACTCAACTGTCCAGCGTGACCACACTCAACTGTCCAGTGTGACCACACTCAACTGTCCAGCGTGACCACACTCAACTGTCCAGTGTGACCACACTCAACTGTCCAGTGTGACCACACTCAACTGTCCAGTGTGACCACACTCAACTGTCCAGCATGACCACCCTCAACTGTCCAGTGTGACCACACTCAACTGTCCAGCGTGACCACACTCAACTGTCCAGCGTGACCACACTTAACTGTCCAGCGTGACCACACTCAACTGTCCAGTGTGATCACCCTTAACTGTCCAGCGTGACCACACTCAATTGTCCAGTGTGACCACACTTAACTGTCCAGCGTGACCACACTCAACTGTCCAGTGTAACCACACTCAACTGTCCAGTGTGACCACACTCAACTGTCCAGCGTGACCACACTCAACTGTCCAGTGTGACCACACTCAACTGTCCAGTGTGACCACACTCAACTGTCCAGTGTGACCACACTCAACTGTCCAGCATGACCACCCTCAACTGTCCAGTGTGACCACACTCAACTGTCCAGCGTGACCACACTCAACTGTCCAGCGTGACCACACTTAACTGTCCAGCGTGACCACACTCAACTGTCCAGTGTGATCACCCTTATCTGTCCAGCGTGACCACACTCAACTGTCCAGTGTGATCACTCTTAACTGTCCAGCGTGACCACCCTCAACTGTCCAGTGTGACCACACTCAACTGTCCAGCGTGACCACACTCAACTGTCCAGCGTGACCACACTCAACTGTCCAGCGTGACCACACTCAACTGTCCAGTGTGATCACCCTTAACTGTCCAGCGTGACCACACTCAACTGTCCAGTGTGATCACCCTTAACTGTCCAGCGTGACCACACTCAACTGTCCAGCATGACCACCCTCAACTGTCCAGCGTGACCACACTCAACTGTCCAGTGTGATCACCCTTAACTGTCCAGCGTGATCACCCATAACTGTCCAGCGTGACCACACTCAACTGTCCAGCGTGATCACCCTCAACTGTCCAGCGTGACCACACTCAACTGTCCAGTGTGATCACCCTTAACTGTCCAGCGTGACCACACTTAATTGTCCAGCGTGACCACACTTAACTGTCCAGTGTGACCACACTCAACTGTCCAGCGTGAACACACTCAACTGTCCAGTGTGACCACACTCAACTGTCCAGCGTGACCACACTTAACTGTCCAGCGTGACCACACTTAACTGTCCAGTGTGACCACACTTAACTGTCCAGCGTGACCACACTCAACTGTCCAGCGTGACCACACTCAACTGTCCAGCGTGACCACACTCAACTGTCCAGCGTGACCACACTCACACTTGTTGTCAGCAGTCACGCTGCCCCAATTCACTTTACAGTCGCTTCCTAAAATAAATGAATGATTTTTCATATAAACTTTGCCGCAGTTGCTGTTAGTTGGAGAAACTATAACTTTATCAAGTTGTGTTGCAGAACTTTGCCTGAGTCTCCGCGTGTTGCAGAAACTTAGTCTAAAACTCGTTTTGTTTCTAGAACTTATCCCAAGTGCCTGTAAGCAATCGCAACTTGTTGGCCAAACCACACACTAGAAAGTGAAGGGACGACGACGTTTCAGTCCTATCTGTACCATTATCAAGTCAATTTCTCAACAATCGACTTGAGAATGGTCCGGGATGGACCGAAACGTTGTCGTCCTTTCACTTTCTATTGTGTGGTTTGGTCAACATATTTCAGCCACGTTATTGTGACTCCTCGTCTGCAATCGTAACTTATCTAATATCCCAAGTTTTCCTTGAAACATCTTCAGCCTCTAAACATTGCTGGCCCATGACAATCAATGTGGGTTGGAAGACCCAAAAACATGAGAATATTGGAAACTGCAACACGACTGCTGGCTATTCTGAGGCAGATAAAATATCTATAGTTACAGAAAGATATTTATATGTTTATGTTACTGGAAAATAATCTTAAGGTTTGTGTGTTGCAGAAGCTCATTTGACATTATGACATCAACAATCTGTGTGTTGGTAGGACATCAATATGTGTTGCTATGACATCCACAGTCTGTGTGTTGCTAGGACATCAACAATAGGTGTTGCTATGACATCAATAATATGTGTTGCTAGGACATCAACAACATGTGTTGCTAGGACATCAACAACATGTGTTGCTAGGACATCAACAACATGTGTTGCTGGGACATCAACAACATGTGTTGCTGGGACATAAACAATATGTGTTGCTGGGACATAAACAATATGTGTTGCTGGGACATAAACAATATGTGTTGCTAGGACATAAACATATGTGTTGCTGGGAATAACACAATGTTCTGTGTGTTGCAGGAGCATGAAAGGCAACAAGGGCCTGACGGACCTTCACCCCCTGGCCTTCAAGGGCCTAAAGAGCCTCGTAAGCCTGTAAGTACTTGCAACATTGTCGACATCTGCAGAGTGGAGCACGAAAATATCAGACTTTATAGATATTTTATTATACTATCGCAGAGTATAGAGTCAATATTTTACCTTCTTGTTATTATTATACACCGCATGTATTTATTGTTGTTTACTGATAGTGGTTGTTAGTAATTATTCTTCAGGTCGTTATGAGTGTTTTAGCGGACTACAGAAGCTGAGACATTCAGCAAGTGTTCATATAGTACACTGCGTGCATATTGGTACTGTACTTGACTGACAAGGTAAAAATCACAGTACACGAGGGACAAGCCTGCCCCCTGGGGGGGGGTGCAAGCATGGTAGTGGACCACCACCGCCAGGGGGGCAGGCTTGTCTCTCGTGTACTGTGTTTTTNCCATTTTGTGTTGCATTCCATGTAGAGGGAGGTCCATGTGCCCGTGCTGAGTCCCCTAGATTGTCTCGTAGAATTTCCTTGACCAGGTCTCTGATGCCAAGGAGGAAGACAGGAAGACTGGGACAACAATTTGGATGGCAGTGCAGACACCAAGTTCGCCGAACCTGACCGGAAGAGTGTCTTGTTTCCACTGACAGTTATTGACGGAAAGATTGACAACTTTTTCTAGCATAGTCTTCAGTAGGAGTCATGCTCTCCAAGTTTTGGGATTACCTTGTGTTACCTGTGCTGGTATCGGGGCTTAGCGTCCCCGCGGCCCGGTCATCGCCCACCACCCTCGATGCTAGAGTGGTCAACCAGGCTGTGGACGCGGCTGCTCGCAGCCTGACGAATGAGTCGCAGCTTGGATGATCAGGTTACCTTTAGAGGTACTTATCAATTTCTCTCTTGAACACTGTGAGGGGTCGGCCAGTTATGACCCTTATGTGTAGTGGAAGTGTGTTGAACAGTCTCGAGCCTCTGATGTTGATAGTCTCTCTTGAACACTGTGAGGGGTAGGCCAGTTATGCCCCTTATGTGTAGTGGAAGTGTGTTGAACAATCTTGGGCCTCTGATGTTGACAGAGTTCTCTCTCAGAGTACCTATTGCATGTCTACTTTTCAATGGGTGTATTCTGTACATCCTGCCATGCTGCTTGGTCTCACGTGGTGTTATTTCTGTGTGCAGGTTTGGGATCAGCCCCACTATTATTTTCCACGTGTAAATTATCTCTCCCGTCTGCCCTCAAGAGAATACAGATTTAGGCTCTTTAGTCGGTCCCAATAGTTTAGATATTTTACTGAGTGGATTCCAGAAGTAAAGGATCCCTGCACGCTTTCCAGATCAGCAATTTTTCTAGCATGGAAAATGGCTGCCATTGTGCAGCAGTACTCCACTCTAGAAAGCACTAGCGTCTTGAAGAGTATCATCATTGGTATTGTATCTCTAGTTTGAATTATTGTATTCCATTGACAATTGTAAGATGGGCTATTGTAAGACGGGCTATTGTAAGATGGGCTATTGTAAGATGGGCGATTGTAAGATAGGGCACAGCTCAGAATATTGTAAGATGGGGCACAGCTCAGAAAATTGTAAGATGGGCGATTGTAAGATGAGGCACAGCTCAGAAAGTAGGTTAGCCTTGGTAGAGAGAGGCATCTATTGAGGAGAGCGAAAGCATCATAAGCATTGATCTCATCTATTCTGTCTTCCATTCACCTTAGGTCTACGTTTTTCTTCTCAAGGATCTCCTCAATGGCCTTAGACCCAAGGGGAAGCTCCAAGGAGAGTGCTGTCTGCAGCCCTAATTACATGGGCTCCGGGCAAGATGGATCTTATTCCAGCTATGATGTCTGGGTTGGAGGAGACTACTTCACACTTGGAAGGGTTTAGGTAGAGACGAAGGCTTACTTCTTGCTCCTTTATATTTTTTATGTCTTCCTAAAGGTGGTCTAGAGGGCCAGCTCTAGTGCCGTCATCCAAAACCAGATGTTGAATTCGCTGGACAAGCTTTCGAAGATTTCTTTTAAGACTAAGCAGAAAAGAAGAGGAGCTAGAGGATCACCTTGCTGAACACCTTCAAATGATCTGATTTCGTGTTCGCCAAAAAGCAATTTTGATTCATGAATATATAACGGTAGGATTAATGGGTAGGGGTGCCGGAAATGGCAATGTATGACAGAGCATCGCATCTCTTCTGACCATGTAAAAAGCATTTTTAAAATCCAGTTTGATCAGAGCTTTTTCTGCAGAGATGTTGATTATGCACATTCGAGCTGCATGAGTAGCTTTAGAACCTTATAGGAATCAAGCAGAATTTGTTTTCAGAAATTCAGCCGTTTCCTGGCTGACAAACCTCGTGGCAGCCTTGGCAACCAGGCGTCGAAGAGTGTTGCCACAACAGTGATTGCCCTGTTTCCCCCACCCTTCTTGTTAAGTACACAGAGGGAAGTACCAAAAAAAAAGAGGGACCTGATGACCTTAGGTATTCCACCAGCCAGGCACGCGTTCACGAATCTTGTGAATTCTTTAAGAAGATCTGGTGCAGCATCACCAACTGCAGGATATAACATTTGCTTCATGTATCTGTTTGATAGCTCCATGATGGGGTTCTGGGTGTTTTTCTACTCCCCGAGGCCAGACTTCAATGTGTTGTGGTTTTAATCCTGTAAAGCCGCCTGCTGACCCAGGTGGAAAAGGTAGAGCAGCTTTGTAGACCTGAGACTCACCAACAGTTACTGGGTGTGAACTGGCCGCGGCTGGTGGCGGTACGATGTTGTCAGCTCGTTGGGCTCTGGGTGGGTGCTTTCTCTGCAGGGCTTGTGCTGTAGCAGAGTTTCCAGCAGCAATATGCTCATCACTGTTGAGGACTCTAATACCACCTGCTGTATTTCCCTCTTCAGATTTCTTGGTGATTTGTGCTCTGATTTTGCATATTTCTGATGTGATGTTGTCACCATTTCTGCGATGGGTTTGTTTTGCTGGAGGAAGCAGGCGAAGTAGGTTATCCCTCTCTCGGGTATTCATTAAACGCCATAATGACTGAAGATGCAAATGATTTGTCCCGCCTTGAAGGGACGGTGAGCCATACATTGCCAAATAACAGGACATTATGCCATGCTTGAATTGTTTATGGAGCGTCATTGACCCTTTTCAGAAGTTTGGAGAGTTAGGCTGCTGCATTGGCTCGGGCTGCTTTTGGGATGTGTGGTAATTTTGGTGGATATGTGGTAATTACTGTAATTATTTATTTCAGTATGAATACGTGAGTGTACGAGTGTATTTCTGTATGTATCTATGAATGCATGCCAGTAAGAATGTGTTTTTGTGTGTAAATATGTTTGCTCGTCTATACGACTGCATTTCTTTGTGTGTATATATGTAGGGACTCATTAACAGTTTTAGTTAGTATTTAATGTGTATACTTGTGCCTCCCGCAGCCTGCTGGACAACAACATGCTGCAGGCCGTGGAAGCCGAGGCTTTCCAGGGCTCCGAGATTGCCAAACTGTGAGTACCTCAAGTGTATCAACGCTGCTCTCTTGTTCCTTCACATCAACGCTGCTCTCTTGTTCCTTCACATCAACGCTGCTCTCTTGTTCCTTCACATCAACGCTGCTCTCTTGTTCCTTCACATCAACGCTGCTCTCTTGTTCCTTCACATCAACGCTGCTCTCTTGTTCCTTCACATCAACGCTGCTCTCTTGTTCCTTCACATCAACGCTGCTCTTTTTCCTCACATCAACGCTGCTCTCTTGTTCCTTCACATCAACCGCTGCTCTCTTGTTCCTTCACATCAACGCTGCTCTCTTGTTCCTTCACATTAACGCTGCTCTCTTGTTCCTTCACATTAACGCTGCTTCTTGTTCCTTCACATCAACGCTGCCCTGCTTCGTGTAGCAGGGCCACTGCTACACGAAGGGATACTGGATCTGGATCATGCCCATTGCTGACATGGTACTGCCAGGAGGAAGTCTCCTGCATGGGGCACTCACTGCTCTGAGGCGGGCTTTCTCCTTGTCTAATGTCAGCGGCTGAGCATTGCATCAGCTATTTTTTCTCTAGTGGGTGGTCCCAGCCTTTCCACGATACAGGTCCTGACCTTTACGATAGCCACAGGTCCTGACCTTTACGATAGCCACAGTCCTGACCTTTACGATAGCCACAGGTCCTGACCTTTACGATAGCCACAGTTCTGAACTTTATGATAGCCACAGGTCCTGACCTTTACGATAGCCACAGGTCCTGACCTTTACGATAGCCACAGGTCCTGAACTTTATGATAGCCACAGGTCCTGACCTTTATGATAGCCACAGGTCCTGACCTTTATGATAGCCACAGTTCATGACCTTTATGATAGCCACAGTCATGACCTTTATGATAGCCCACAGGTCATGACCTTTATGATAGCCACAGGTCCTGACCTTATGATAACCACAGGTCATGACCTTTATGATAGCCACAGGTCCTGACCTTTATGATAGCCACAGGTCATGACCTTTATGATAGCCACAGGTCATGACCTTTATGATAGCCACAGTCATGACCTTTATGATTGCCACAGGTCATGACCTTTATGCCAGCAGTGTGTTGTGGGCGCAGCAGAACACCTCCGCCAGAGTGTGTGGGGCAGCAGAACACCTCCGCCAGAGTGTGTGGGCAGCAGAACACCTCCGCCAGAGTGTGTGTGGGCAGCAGAACACCTCCGCCAGAGTGTGTGGGGCAGCAGAACACCTCCGCCAGAGTGTGTGGTGGCGCAGAACACCTCCGCCAGAGTGTGTGGGCAGCAGAACACCTCCGCCAGAGTGTGTGGGGGGCCAGAACACCTCCGCCAGAGTGTGTGTGGGGCAGCAGAACACCTCCGCCAGAGTGTGTGTGGGGCAGCAGAACACCTCCGCCAGTGTGTGTGTGTGGCAGCAGAACACCTCCGCAGAGTGTGTGGGGCAGCAGAACACCTCCGCCCAGAGTGTGTGGGGCAGCAGAACACCTCCGCCAGAGTGTGTGTGGGGCAGCAGAACACCTCCACCAGAGAGTGTGTGGCAGCAGAACACCTCCACCAGAGTGTGTGTGGGGCAGCAGAACACCTCCGCCAGAGTGTGTGTGGGGCAGCAGAACACCTCCGCCAGAGTGTGTGTTGGGCAGCAGAACACCTCCACCAGAGTGTGTGTGGGGCAGCAGAACACCTCCGCCAGAGTGTGTGTGGGGCAGCAGAACACCTCCGCCAGTGTGTGTGTGGGGCAGCAGAACACCTCCGCCAGAGTGTGTGTGGGGCAGCAGAACACCTCCACCAGAGTGTGTGTGGGGCAGCAGAACACCTCCACCAGTGTGTGTGTGTGGGGCAGCAGAACACCTCCGCCAGTGTGTGTGTGGGGCAGCAGAACACCTCCGCCAGTGTGTGTGTGGGGCAGCAGAACACCTCCGCCAGAGTGTGTGTGGGGGGCAGCAGAACACCTCCACCAGAGAGTGTGTGGGGCAGCAGAACACCTCCACCAGAGAGTGTGTGGGGCAGCAGAACACCTCCACCAGAGTGTGTGTGGGGCAGCAGAACACCTTCGCCAGAGTGTGTGTGGGGCAGCAGAACACCTCCGCCAGAGTGTGTGGGGGGGCAGCAGAACACCTCCGCCAGTGTGTGGGGGGCAGCAGAACACCTCCGCCAATGTGTGTGGGGGGCAGCAGAACACCTACGCCAGAGTCTGTGTGGGGCAGCAGAACACCTCCACCAGAGTGTGTGTGGCAGCAGAACACCTCCGCCAGTGTGTGGGGGGCAGCAGAACACCTCCACCAGTGTGTGTGGGGGGGGCAGCAGAACACCTCCGCCAGTGTGTGTGGGGGCAGCAGAACACCTCCGCCAGTGTGTGGGGGGCAGCAGAACACCTCCGCCAGTGTGTGTGGCAGCAGAACACCTCCGCCAGTGTGTGTGTGGGGGCAGCAGAACACCTCCACCAGTGTGTGTGTGTGGGGCAGCAGAACACCTCCACCAGTGTGTGTGGGGCAGCAGAACACCTCCGCCAGTGTGTGTGTGGGGGGCAGCAGAACACCTCCACCAGTGTGTGTGTGTGGGGCAGCAGAACACCTCCACCAGTGTGTGTGGGGCAGCAGAACACCTCCGCCAGTGTGTGTGGGGGGGCAGCAGAACACCTCCACCAGTGTGTGGGGCAGCAGAACACCTCCACCAGTGTGTGTGTGTGGGGCAGCAGAACACCTCCGCCAGAGTGTGTGTGGGGCAGCAGAACACCTCCACCAGTGTGTGTGTGGGGCAGCAGAACACCTCCGCCAGAGTGTGTGTGGGGCAGCAGAACACCTCCGCCAGAGTGTGTGGGGGGCAGCAGAACACCTCCACCAGTGTGTGTGAGGGGCAGCAGAACACCTCCGCCAGTGTGTGTGTGGCAGCAGAACACCTCCACCAGTGTGTGTGGGGGGCAGCAGAACACCTCCACCAGTGTGTGTGGGGCAGCAGAACACCTCCACCAGTGTGTGTGGGGGGCAGCAGAACACCTCCACCAGTGTGTGGGGGGCAGCAGAACACCTCCGCCAGTGTGTGTGGGGGGCAGCAGAACACCTCCACCAGTGTGTGTGGGGGGCAGCAGAACACCTCCGCCAGTGTGTGGGGCAGCAGAACACCTCCGCCAGTGTGTGTGGCAGCAGAACACCACCGCCAGTGTGTGTGTGTGGCAGCAGAACACCTCCGCCAGTGTGTGGGGCAGCAGAACATCTCCGCCAGTGTGTGTGTGGGGCAGCAGAACACCTCCGCCAGTGTGTGTGGGGGGCAGCAGAACACCTCCGCCAGTGTGTGTGTGGGGCAGCAGAACACCTCCGCCAGTGTGTGGGGGGCAGCAGAACACCTCCGCCAGTGTGTGGGCGGCAGCAGGACACCTCCGCCAGTGTGTGTGGGGGGGCAGCAGAACACCTCCGCCAGTGTGTGTGGGGGCAGCAGAACACCTCCGCCAGTGTGTGGGGGGCAGCAGAACACCTCCGCCAGTGTGTGGGGGGCAGCAGAACACCTCCGCTAGTGTGTGTGGGGGCAGCAGAACACCTCCGCCAGTGTGTGGGGGGCAGCAGAACACCTCCGCCAGTGTGTGGGGGCAGCAGAACACCTCCGCCAGTGTGTGGGGGGCAGCAGAACACCTCCGCTAGTGTGTGTGGGGGGCAGCAGAACACCTCCGCTAGTGTGTGTGGGGGCAGCAGAACACCTCCGCCAGTGTGTGTGTGTGGCAGCAGAACACCTCCGCCAGTGTGTGGGGGGCAGCAGAACACCTCCGCTAGTGTGTGTGGGGGGCAGCAGAACACCTCCGCCAGTGTGTGGGGGGCAGCAGAACACCTCCGCTAGTGTGTGTGGGGGGCAGCAGAACACCTCCGCCAGTGTGTGGGGGGCAGCAGAACACCTCCGCCAGTGTGTGGGGGGCAGCAGAACACCTCCGCCAGTGTGTGGGGGGGCAGCAGAACACCTCCGCCAGTGTGTGTGGGGGGCAGCAGAACACCTCCGACAGTGTGTGTGTGGGGCAGCAGAACACCTCCGCCAGTGTGTGTGGGGGGCAGCAGAACACCTCCGCCAGTGTGTGTGCTGGTAATGTGGGAAGCCATGACTGGGCTTCAGTTAAAGCCTCAGGTGTGGGAAAATCCTAGCAACTTTAATTCATTTTTAATTCGTGAATTCTCAAATATTTATTTATTTTTAATTGACGTTAATATGATAATTTTATCTGATTATTTTTCTTAGTTCTTAGTAATAAGTTAGTCAATTAGATAGTAGTAAGTGAGTGGACTGTATGTACTGATTTAGCTGCTTAAATTTATCTCACATAATTAAATGGACAATTTGTTTGTTGTTAAAGATTTACCTACTCAGGACGAAGTGTCCATGTAGCACGGGCTATGGTGAGCCCGTATACAATTTGTAGCTTAAACCACTTTGAGGTGGCTCCTTCATAAGCTAAAATTGTTTACCTAGTCTTCAATCGATAAATTATAAATCATACCACATATGGTGGTCTACTCTACTATTATTATAGAAAATTAAATTATGTATACTACTATGTCTACACTATGAAAAACATGTGAGTCTTAGCTGAGTGGTTGGAGGGGCCTGCTAAGGCTATGTAATGGTAGCATCAGGTTAGGGTGTGGCTCTGTGCCTCTGAGTGCCACATAATGGCAGCTGTCTGGGGGCCTACAAAGCTTGGTGTACAGCTAGGTAATAATCTTATATTGAGGGCCAACTGTCTGCTCAGCTTCTTGTAACTCTAACTCACAATTACCTGCCGAGTTTAAAGAATTAATAATGTTTCCCTAAACATACAAGTACAGGTGTGACATGGAATAAGAGGAGCTGTATAATATAGAGTATGTACTTGTTGGTGTTTTTTCTCATGTAAATTACCGACTACCTATCTATATTAAATGATGCATCAAAATAAAACAGAATACTAGGTAGTCGGATACTAAAGTGCTCCAGTTGTGTGGTAGAGGTGTTGCTGTGGTAGTTCTCTTGGGACAGAGTCGGTCTATCATGTGAGACTAGTGTCACAACTCTCAGGAGCACCCGTTTGTTGTTTTGTTATGATTCTCTCTCTCTGTGTAGTGATGCTCCCTCCTTTCTTGTTCCAATGTTTTGGTGGTTCTACCTCTGGATTTAATTTTACAGTAACAAGGGAGTCAAGCTATGTTTTGGTGTTAGTAATTATATTCAGTCGTAGTGAACACTTTTTTATTAAGTATAAACACTAGACTGTTGTTTAAAAGAAATTAGATTAATATAAATACGTGACGTCGATGACGTCACAGAATCATCCATTCTCTTTTCTTTAAGGGGATAACTCATGCTGTTATGTGTGTCGGATTTCCGACAGCAGGATCACAATAAAGATTCAGTTCAATCCCACGTTTCATTGCTTTTGAGCATGTTGGGGTGAACTGGTTTAAGGCATATGCTTGGTAGTACCCGGTGTGCGTTTTCGAATTCTCCCTATCGCTGTTATTGGTATTATCCATGATACATCAAGGTTATCTTATTTACTTTGTGTTTTATTATTATTATTATTATTATTAATATTATTATTCATTCGTGTTCATATTGACATTAGAGTGAAAGGTGAATAATGTCTAATAGAAGCAACTTTCATTATTTGTTATGGGTTGTTGTGCTTGTGGAAGCAGTTACATTACCCGTATATGAGGAGCATTACACAGTTTCTCTGAGTGTTTCTCCCGTGACCAGAGGGATGCACACGCCTGTCTGTAATATATTACACCACTATCACAATATTTCCAAACTTAATTGTCTTTTGCTTCTTAAACAAAAAATGCCTCTAATTGACCACCTGCTGGTGAACCACGTTACCTTGTGTGGTGGTAGTGACCCCTGCTGGTGAACCACGTTACCTTGTGTGGCGGTAGTGACCCCTGCTGGTGAACCACGTTACCTTGTGTGGTGGTAGTGACCACCTGCTGGTGGAGCACGTTACCTTGTGTGGTGGTAGTGACCCCTGCTGGTGAACCACGTTACCTTGTGTGGCGGTAGTGACCCCTGCTGGTGAACCACGTTACCTTGTGTGGCGGTAGTGACCACCTGCTGGTGGAGCACGTTACCTTGTGTGGTGGTAGTGACCACCTGCTGGTGAACCACGTTATTTTTGTCCCCTAACTCCCCTTGCCACTTCGGGGGGTATAGGGTTTTGATATAGCTAGGGCACCGATCCCCCCAGCCATAGGGCATGGCGAGATGGCACCCCTAAGCATACCTAATACCCTAACAACACACAAACTAAAATACACAAATATGGCAGATCTCATCACACCCACAAGAGTTAAGATGATACTAATAATACATAATAATAACCTGAAAATAAAACATAATATTAATGGAAAATTCTTTTATATTGGTTTTTTTCTATATGGGACACAGCACACATAGGTAGAGGTGCACAGTATAACATTAAAAAAGAACAAACGCTGAAGGCCAAAGCAGCAAGCTGCCTAAGCGGCAGGATTGATGACTTGACATCGGCATACATGGAAAACTAGACACAGTGGAAGCTCCTAACAAAGCCCCGGAGCGGGAGGGATATCATGTATGCGCATGGGGTCCCTCCGGCCGCCGCCTTATCCACTCGCGGGCTTCGGCCAGGTCCTCCACCCTCTTGTGAGAAGCCATTGGGAGAAGTGGTACTCCGGATGACAACTCTGCTTAGATAGTTGGCTACCAGCTATCGTGGCTGCGGTTCACCTAAGCGAGACTATATTGACCCTTATGCACCCTGTGCACAGTGATCCTGGGACTATGGTGGTCTGCCCCGTGACGTGGTCTTGGACCATATTCTATATATTGAATATGTCCAGGTCAGGGCCTTCACAGAGCAGATCTCGAGGTCGCTCTTGGTGAGACCCATATCCATTAAACCACGTGCACTCTCCTTGCACCATCCTCCTCTCCAATTAAGGGTTATTGAAGAGGCGGATGCTGTATGCTTCCCGGTATACTCCCGGACCTTCTGCAGGATCTCGGGGGTGCCGTACTTGTCGCACTTGCTCTGATGTGGACGGGAGAGTGGGAAGTTATCAGCTGAGACCTGGGTGTCTAATATGAAGGCCTCGTCACCTTTGCAAGCTATGATGTCAGGCTTGCAGAAGGTCCCTCCATCTGGTATACGGACTTCGCGTTCCACCTCGAAGCCTCTTTGCCGCAGGCGGCCGGCTACGAACCGGGTGATATCGTCATGACGTTTCACCCGAGCCCCGTGCGTCTTGTGGCATGCCTGGGATATGTGGCCCAGGGTTCCTGGTTTCCGACAGGCATCGCAGAGACCAGAAGCCTCGGGTCTACCCCTGGCTGCTCTAGACGGCGTGGCCACAGCGTTTGCCCGGATCTGGATGGCGTGAGCAAAATCTCCTCCGCTTAGCAGACGGGTACCGGATGCGACCCACTTGTGGCAGGAAGGTACCTCACAAGAGGACGCGAGGCCGGCCCCATCAACCATGCTGTACAGTTTTGCTTTCCACCTCCTCGAGCACTCGGTCGTTCTGTTGGACGGGGTTCCGGCAGCCGTGGTCGGGTCTACCCATCGCCGCATTCGCGCTTGGAACGCGGGTAGGAGAGCCGCTGCCACTACCACTGGATCCTCCGACTCTACTAGCGCCCCGAGCCGCTTGTTCTTTTGCAGCCGGATCGATGTGGCAAAGTCGGGTATTCCTAGTCCACCGTCTTTCACGTCCGCGTGGATAAAGGCATTGGGAGTATCGTGAGGCAGCCGCAGCCAGCCACGAGTGGCGTGCCGCAGCCGCCGGTCAAGCCTCGCCAACTCCGTTTTAGCCACACGTCCGAGGACAAGGCGGTGGTTCATCTTGGGGATTAGGTGGTGCTTAAGTAGGTATAACCTCTGTTGGGGTTTGAGTGGCGCCTTCGTGATGTTGGTCAGGCCGTCCTCAAACAGGGAACCGTAGGATAAGCGTCTGCCCCCGGCCCCGATAAGAATCCCTAAGTACTTATACTCGTCCGCCACGCTCATAGTACCGATTGCATCGTCCCCGACGTAGTATGCCTTCCTAGTGGGGACATGCCACGTCTTGCGGTGTGCATCGATCGCTATGCTTAGCGTACGGCATTTTGCAGCGTTTACTTTAAGACCAGAGCCACGCAGTGTGTGGCAAATACTCGTTATGAGTGTCTGTAGTCCGGCAGCCGTTTCCGCTGCCACAACCAGATCGTCCGCGAACGCCAGTGCTGATACCTTTTCTCCCCCCAGTCCGACCCCTAGCCCCAGATCCTTAGCCCTGGTAATTGCCTCATCAATTATCAGGTTGAAGAGAAATGGAGATAGGGGGTCACCCTGTTTCACCCCCCTAGTGATCAGGATGTCCTTCGACTTCTCCCCTTGGCTGGTTATCACGGTTGAGGACCGATCATAGCCCGACATTATATATGTCCTTAAAGGCTTTGGGATGCCTTTGCGCTTCATGGCCCGATGGATGGCCGGATGGGAGACGCTATCGAAAGCCTTCTCCATATCCAGAAACGCTAGGTGCGTGTTGTGCTTGAGCGCACGAGCCTCAGCTAGGAGGGCGTCCAGGATCACCAGGTTTTCAGGGCATCCGTCCACGGGAACGAAAGCCTTCTGCCGCCTGTCGATCCTGACCGCCCCGGAGAGCCTGCTGCTCAGGATCTTGTGGAACAGCCTCACTATCGTAGATGACATGGTTATGGGGCGATAGTGGGAAGGTGAGTCTGGGTTGGGTTTCTTAGGTAATAGCACTGTCTTGTTCTTGCGAAATGGTTGCGGCAGGGATTCGTTTACCAACCACAGATTAAACAGTTTTGCAAACACCCTGATTGGTATAGCCTTAAGTAGACGTATAGTGATTCCGTCTGGGCCGGGAGCAGCATTGCTACTTGCCTTGAGAGCAACAAGGATTTCCTCGGATGTTATGGGGTCCCCTAGTTGCTGATTAACTGGATCACGGTCACGAATTGGGCGGCGGTCCGGCGATGTGGGTCTAGAGAATAGCGCCTCCCAGAATGGAAAGAGACGAGCTGGCTCCACCTCAGTGGGGGTTACTTTCCAGTCTCCGGAAAGGACGCGCGCAGCGGCTTTCGAGCGATCTTTCTCGTACAGGCTCTGGCACAGAACATACTGTGCCCTTCGCTCCCTCTTTCGTCCGGTTGGAGGTTGGGTTGGGTCGGTACGGTTTGTCGGTGGAGGTCTCTGTCGACGCGCAGGGCGAGGGCGCGGTGCGTGGTCACCAGATCTTTTGGCAGAAGTAACCACTCGAGCATGGCGCTCAAGGATCCTATCCACGTTATGGCCGTTACCACTGACCAGGTCTGTGATTGCTTCATCAAGGAGTTCTTCCCCCCATCCGGTTTCCTGGCCCCTGGGTGCAATAGCTGCGAGGAATTCTACCATGGTTTCCTTCCAAGAAGCTTCCGGGGGGGTCCCGTCCGGGGGGGGCATGTCGGGATCGGCGCCATCGGGGGCGCCCACCGCCGCCCTGATATTGCCTCTCCTTCCATGATTCCTTAATGGGCTAGGCGGTTCGTCCTCCCTGTCCGAGTTGGACAGTGAAGACTCCGAGCCCTCGGCCTCCGCTCGATTTCTGTATTCCACCACCAACTCTCTATACTCGTTCCTTTTCCTTTGGCTCTTAATGGACTCCAGAGTTCGCGAAGGAAAGCGCTGTTGCAGCCGCTGGTTCATACCTTCCCGGCCTGCTTGGGGTCTTCCTTCCAGCCTGACCTCCTCCATAGCCAGGAGGCGTTTCTCCTCATCGGTCCACCTTGCTTTGGGCCTACCCGCTCTACTCGCGGCCTCTTCAAGTTCCTGATGGTATTGAACCTTGTGCATGCGACTTACGTGGACGCGCATTGCTCTATAGTCTCGGAAGGATCTGCCACAGTTTGGACAGTCTGGCGACCGGTCATTCATAGCCGGGTCGTCATGTAGGTCACCCATCGTGCTGACAGGGGTCAGTACGTCTCCGCAATGGTTTTCACAAAAGTTTATGGGTGACAAGGCGCGAAAACCCTTGACAGGGGCAGACGGCCTTCAGGATTGCTCAAACCAAGTGTCACTGACAAATGGCCCCTACTGCAGGTAGACGGAAGGTCCCCTTAGAGCAGCAGCAGGGGGGGATGCCCTAGCTGTTAGCGTTACCCAGGAGTGCCACGAGGAGGCCAGCTAGGGACTTCACACAGCTACCGCGAGCGATAACTATGCACTATGTACTCTCTTAAGTATATACAGTCGGAAGCGAGGAGCGTCAGAATGCAGATACCGTGGAAGAGAGTCATAGTTACTCCGACCACCTGCTGGTGAACCACGTTACCTAGTGTGGCGGTAGTGACCACCTGCTGGTGAACCACGTTACCTTGTGTGGTGGTAGTGACCACCTGCTGGTGAACCACGTTACCTTGTGTGGTGGTAGTGACCACCTGCTGGTGAACCACGTTACCTTGTGTAGCCGTAGTGACCCCTGCTGGTGGACCACGTTACCTTGTGTGGCGGTAGTGACCACCTGCTGGTGAACCACGTTACCTTGTGTGGTGGTAGTGACCACCTGCTGGTGAACCACGTTACCTTGTGTAGCCGTAGTGACCCCTGCTGGTGGACCACGTTACCTTGTGTGGTGGTAGTGACCACCTGCTGGTGAACCACGTTACCTTGTGTGGTGGTAGTGACCACCTGCTGGTGAACCACGTTACCTTGTGTGGTGGTAGTGACCACCTGCTGGTGAACCACGTTACCTTGTGTGGTGGTAGTGACCACCTGCTGGTGGAGCACGTTACCTTGTGTGGTCGTAGTGACCACCTGCTGGTGGAGCACGTTAGCGGCCGCGGACCATCAGTCAACGAGATGAGAAAGTGGCTGCAGCTTAGAGCGGGAAGGAAATAATTAATCAGCTGTCAGTGAAGGGAAGAGCGGCCATATATCATGCTGGGGGCGGGGGTGCCCCGTCAAGCTGTGGGAGCGCCCTCTTCCCCCTCCCCCCCTGTCAAGCTGTGGGAGCGCCTTCTTCCCCCCCCCCCCCGTCAAGCTGTGGGAGCGCCCTCTTCCCCCCTCCCCCCTGTCAAGCTGTGGGAGCGCCTTCTTCCCCCCCCCCCCGTCAAGCTGTGGGAGCGCCCTCTCCCTCCCCTGTCAAGCTGTGCGAGCGCCCTCCCCCCCCCCCCCGTCAGGCTGTGGGAGTGCCCTCTCCTCCCCCATCAAGCTGTAGTTGCATCCTCTACCCCCCTCCCCGTCAAGCTGTGGGAGCGGCCTTCCCCCCCCCCCTTTATTGCTGTGGGAGAGCACCCCCCCCCCCCCCGTTGTTGGGTAATGCAAATTTTAACTAAAATATAATAATATTTAATTAAGAAATCGATAAACTCAAAGGACCACCCACTTTTGAGAAAAGAGGTGAAAACAAATAAAGGAGACCATAAAGGTGACACTGAAATACCAGGGCCTATGGATGATAAGTTATTTGGAAATTATTTTGAAGAGCATGAATGGACTGTGATAATAATTAATTGAGAATTAAAATCCTCACACATCAACATTGGGGGTATTACTAGAAATTAATATATATCTAGAATAATGACTGGTGATGGTTCATCACCAGTTGGTTAATTACATCATTAAAGATCATAGAATTAGAAATCAAATGTAGGTTCAAATATGATTTATAATATAATAAGATAAACAAGACAATAAAATATTAGTAAATCACAGAAATTTATGTGTGTGAAAATTTCAACACACTAAGCAATAAATGTATTAAATTGATGTAGTCTCTCTTGGAATATTATATGCAAAAAAGGCAGAATACATATATCAGAAATAATATTAGAATTAATCATAGCAACTCTATTATCTACGATATAACGAAAGGAGGGCTTAGTGTAAGAAGACCTCAATAGATCCATTTCGTAATTTGAATGCTCGTAGACGTGAACACATCACCCAAGTAGTGGATGAAACACCGTCAGGGAAATCGCATGTAGAGGAAGAATTTCTCTGCTTGTCCCCACCAACACGCTGCCATCACAGTTATTTTATAGAAATTGATTAGGCTAGAGATTTATTCCACTATTCACTGAGATATCAGGAACAACATGAAAAGAAACTAACGTGGGTTTTGTGGTCAGTGGACGACATAATGGTGAGCAACCTACAGTAATAATTTATGATAAAGTGCACTCTATATAAAAAATACTTACCGTAGGAGTGTTGAAACATTTACACTCGCCGATATCATGTCTGTTAGTCCCTGACGTTTACTGCTGTTAAAGGTCAAATTTCAGGATGTAATTGTATTCTCAGTCGTGAGAATTAACAGTATTATTAGCACTGTTCAACCACGTGTTCTATCTGCAATGGCTGCCGCTTGTAAAGCTGCATGTGCTCGTGGCGGAGTCGTGTGGCAGAAAGAAACCTTCCTCTCCCCCTCCCTCTCGGACACTCATGCGCAGAGACGCTCATAGTGATCTCGAGCTTAAACTTATTTGATTTACTAGTAATTATTTAGGGAAATAAGGAAGTACGACTTAAACTAACGTCACAAATAATTATTTTGAATAATAATGCCTCTTCTCGCAAGGCAATTGATTTAATTAACACTGCACAAATTAAACGAGAAAGGTCGATGTGTATTTAATTTTACGTCCAAGTAATATTTACTGTAATAATTAATTTGGTTAAATGGTCGAGTTCAGTACGCACAAGGTTGCAAAACTATTATTTCTTCCATAATGAACAATATTTTAGAAAAAAGGACAATTAAACGAACTCTATAAATTTCCAACAAACGTGGAAGACTTCATGTTTCAGCCTGCTATCGACGCTCAGCGTCATAAGGGTTGGGAATTTTCTTGGCAAATTATGCCTTACTCTAGGAACACAAACGATATTAATTCTACTGTTAGTGTTATTAGTAAATGCTTCAGTTAATACAATGATGATGTTTAGTGTTGGAAAATTTCCAACACCCATCAAGCTGTGGGAGCGCCCTCTCCTCCCCCGTTAAGCTATGGGAGCGTCCTTCCCTCTCCACCCTTCAAGCTGTCGGAGCGCCCTCCCACCATCAAGCTGTGGGAGCGCCCTCCCACCGTCATGCTGTCGGAGCGCCCTCCCACCGTCAAGCTGTCGGAGCTCCCTCCCACCGTCAAGCTGTCGGAGCGCCCTCAAGCTGTCGGAGCGCCCTCCCGCCGTCAAGCTGTCGGAGCGCCCTCCCACCATCAAGCTGTCGGAGCGCCCTCCCACCGTCATGCTGTCGGAGCGCCCTCCCACCGTCAAGCTGTCGGAGCGCCATCCCACCATCAAGCTGTCGGAGCGCCCTCCCACCGTCAAGCTGTGGGAGCGCCCCCCCCCCCCTTCATAAGCTTGACGTTCACCCCACCTTCTCCACTAAGCTTTGGGTTCCTTGTATCACGAAGCTGTTCCCTGCTGCTCATATGATGCCCTGCTCACAAGGTCTGTCCAGAAGTTGTCACAATGTGTCTGTTGCATTTATCTTCATGCAACAATTACTTCATAATAATTATTTAATAAATGTTGCAAACAAATATAATTTTTGCTGTAAATCTGTAAACATTATTATTTTGGTTCTCAATTGTTCCCCTAGACTGAGAAGGTGCGGCAGACTGAGAGAGTGAGGCAGACTGAGAGAGTGAGGCATACTGAGAGAGTGAGGCAGACTGAGAGAGTGAGGCAGACTGAGAGACTGAGGCAGAATGAGAGAATGAGGCAGACTGAGAGAGTGAGACAGACTGAGAGAGTAAGGCAGACTGACAGAGTGAGGCAGACTGAGAGAGTGAGACAGACTGAGAAGGTGAGGCAGACTGAGAGAGTGAGGCAGACTGAGAAGGTGAGGCAGACTGAGAGAGTGAGTCAGACTGAGAGAGTGAGGCAGACTGAGAGAGTGATGCAGACTGAGAAGGTGAGGCAGACTGAGAGAGTGATGCAGACTGAGAAGGTGAGGCAGACTGAGAGAGTGAGACAGACTGAGAGAGTAAGGCAGACTGAGAGAGTGAGGCAGACTGAGAGAGTGAGACAGACTGAGAAGGTGAGGCAGACTGAGAGAGTGAGGCAGACTGAGAAGGTGAGGCAGACTGAGAGAGTGAGGCAGACTGAGAAGGTGAGGCAGACTGAGAGAGTGATGCAGACTGAGAAGGTGAGGCAGACTGAGAGAGTGAGTCAGACTGAGAAGGTGAGGCAGACTGAGAGAGTGAGGCAGACTGAGAGAGTGAGGCAGACTGAGAGAGTGAGGCAGACTGAGAGAGTGAGGCAAACTGAGAGAGTAAGGCAGACTGAGAGAGTGAGGCAGACTGAGAGAGTGAGACAGACTGAGAAGGTGAGGCAGACTGAGAGAGTGAGGCAGACTGAGAAGGTGAGGCAGACTGAGAGAGTGAGTCAGACTGAGAGAGTGAGGCAGACTGAGAGAGTAAGGCAGACTGAGAGAGTGAGACAGACTGAGAGAGTGAGAGACTGAGAAGGTGAGGCAGACTGAGAGAGTGAGTCAGACTGAGAAGGTGAGGCAGACTGAGAGAGTGAGGCAGACTGAGAGAGTGAGGCAGACTGAGAGAGTAAGGCAGACTGAGAGAGTGAGACAGACTGAGAGAGTGAGACAGACTGAGAAGGTGAGGCAGACTGAGAGAGTGAGGCAGACTGAGAAGGTGTGGCAGACTGAGAGAGTGAGTCAGACTGAGAGAGTGAGGCAGACTGAGAGAGTAAGACAGACTGAGAGAGTGAGACAGACTGAGAGAGTGAGACAGACTGAGAAGGTGAGGCAGACTGAGAGAGTGAGGCAGACTGAGAGAGTGAGGCAGACTGAGAGAGTAAGGCAGACTGAGAGAGTGAGACAGACTGAGAGAGTGAGACAGACTGAGAGAGTGAGACAGATTGAGAGAGTGAGGCAGACTGAGAGAGTGAGACAGACTGAGAGAGTGAGACAGACTGAGAGAGTGAGACAGACTGAGAGAGTGAGACAGACTGAGAAGGTGAGGCAGACTGAGAGAGTGAGGCAGACTGAGATAGTGAGACAGACTGAGAGAGTGAGACAGACTGAGAAGGTGAGGCAGACTGAGAGAGTGAGGCAGACTGAGAGAGTGAGACAGACTGAGAAAGTGAGACAGACTGAGAAGGTGAGGCAGACTGAGAGAGTAAGGCAGACTGAGAGAGTGAGACAGACTGAGAGAGTGAGACAGACTGAGAAGGTGAGGCAGACTGAGAGAGAGAAACAGACTGAGAGAGTGAGACAGACTGAGAAGGTGAGGCAGTCTGAGAGAGTGAGGCAGACTGAGAGAGTGAGGCAGACTGAGAGAGTAAGGCAGACTGAGAAGGTGAGGCAGACTGAGAGAGTGAGACAGACTGAGAGAGTGAGACAGACTGAGAAGGTGAGGCACACTGAGAGAGTGAGGCAGACTGAGAGAGTGAGGCAGACTGAGAGAGTAAGGCAGACTGAGAGAGTGAGACAGACTGAGAGAGTGAGACAGACTGAGAAGGTGAGGCAGACTGAGAGAGTGAGGCAGACTGAGAGAGTGAGGCAGACTGAGAAAGTGAGACAGACTGAGAAGGTGAGGCAGACTGAGAGAGTGAGGCAGACTGAGAGAGTGAGGCAGACTGAGAGAGTGAGGCAGACTGAGAGAGTGAGGCAGACTGAGAGAGTGAGACAGACTGAGAGAGTGAGACAGACTGAGAAGGTGAGGCAGACTGAGAGAGTGAGGCAGACTGAGAGAGTGAGACAGACTGAGAAGGTGAGGCAGACTGAGAGAGTGAGGCAGACTGAGAGAGTGAGGCAGACTGAGAGAGTGAGGCAGACTGAGAGAGTGAGGCAGACTGAGAGAGTGAGGCAGACTGAGAGAGTGAGGCAGACTGAGAGAGTAATGAAAGAGAGGGGTTCTGGGGCAAGAAGTGTGTGAGGTAGAGTGAGGGCTCTGGGGCAAGAAGTGTGTGAGGTAGAGTGAGGGCTCTGGGGCAAGAAGTGTGTGAGGTAGAGTGAGGGCTCTGGGGCAAGAAGTGTGTGAGGTAGAGTGAGGGCTCTGGGGCAAGAAGTGTGTGAGGTAGAGTGAGGGCTCTGGGGCAAGAAGTGTGTGAGGTAGAGTGAGGGCTCTGGGGCAAGAAGAATACCAGCACCAAGAAACGCACAAGATAAATATTATGTATTATGTAAAGCAAGAGTACATTAAGTCAGTGGTGAGAATACTGGCTGTGTACATTAAAGACCATAAGCGTGAGTGTAGCGCTCTAGCGAGTGAGTGCTGTAGTGAGTGAGCACTCAAGTGAGTGAGTGCCCTAGCGAGTGAGCGCTCAAACGAGTGAGTGCCCCGTGATGACTAGCGAGCTGCGGTGTCATTGAGGGCAGTTATTAGTGAAATATTTAAGAATAAACTAAGCATTGATGTCCGTACAGATCGGCCACTTGAGCTAACTTCCAGTCAAGTGGAATAATTAGGTAAGATGCATGCAACCTGGTTAACACACGCTGACACTAAAACACGGCTCGGGAGGAAGAAAACACGGCTCGGGGGGAAGAAAACACGGCTCCGGAGGAAGAAAACACGGCTCGGGAGGAAGAAAACACGGCTCGGGAGGAAGAAAACACGGCTCGGGGGAAGAAACACGGCTCCGGAGGAAGAAAACACGGCTCGGGGGAAAGAAACACGGCTCCGAGGAAGAAAACACGGCTCGGGGAAGAAAACACGGCTCCGGAGGAAGAAAACACGGCTCGGGGGGAAGAAAACAC
>WNGS01022034.1:0-14108 GCA_020271785.1 Procambarus virginalis
CCAAATTGGCTCTCTGCAGTATTCGTAGTTTGAAATTACGAATTTTTATACCAAAAATATGCAATGTACTGAAAGCGGGCGTGGGTGTCGCATTTGCCCAACCCCGATCCAGCAGTTTTCAAAATATCCCAAACATGCCAAATTCGACGCTTGAGCCTTATTTTGGAGCTAAATTCTGGCTCTCTGCACCTGTTCGCAGTTTTAATTTACGACTTTTTATACCGAAATATGCCAATGCTGAAAGCAGCGATGGATCACTTTTTCCTCAATCCCTCCCTGCAGTTTTCAAAATATCCCAAACATCCCAAATTCGACGCTTGAGCCATATTTGGAGCCAAATTCTGGCTCTCTGCGCTTATTCGTAGTTTGAAATTACGACTTTTTATACCGAAAATATGCTAATTTCTTAGAGCGGCGATGGGTCACATTTTGCCCCAAACACCCCTGCAGTTTTCAAAATATTCCAAACATCCCAAATTAGACCCTTGAGCCATATTTTGGATCCAAATTCTAGCTCTCAGCACGTATTCGCAGTATGAAATTACGAATTTTTGTACCGAAAATATGCCAATTATTTTAAGCGCGATGGATCACATTTTGCGGATGCCCTCCATGCAGTTTTCAGAATATCCCAAACATCCCAAATTCGACCCTTGAGCCATATTTTGGAGCAAAATTCTGGCTCTCTTCATGTATTCGCAGTTTGAAATTACTAATATTTATACCGAAAATATGCCAATTACTGAAAGCACCGATGGTTCACATTTCCCGAAACCCTCCCTGCAGTTTTCAAAATATCCCAAACTTCCGAAATCCGACGCATGAGCCAAATTTTGGAGCCAAATTACGGCTCTCTGCACGTATTCGCAGTTTGAAATTGCAAATTTTATACCGAAAATATGCCAATTTCTGAAAGCGGCGATGGGTAACATTTTGCCCAAACCCCCCCTGCAGTTTTCAAAATATCCCAAACATCCCAAATTCGACCTTTGAACCATATTTTGGAGCCAAATTCTGGCTTTCTGCGCGTATTCACAATTTGAAATTACGACTTTTTATACCAAAAATATGCCAGTTATTGAGAGCAGAAATGGGTCACATTTTGCCCAAACCCCCCGGCCGTTTTCAAAATATCCGAAACATCCCAAATTCGACACTTGAGCCATATTTTGGAGTCAAATTCTGTCTCTTTGCACATTTTCGCAGTTTGAAATTACGACTTTTTATACCGAAAATAGCCAATTACTTAAAGCGGCAATGGATCACATTTTGCCGAATCCCTCTCTGCAGTTTTCCAAATATCCCAAACATCCCAAATTTGACCCTTGAGCCATATTTTGGAGCCAAATTCTGGCTCTTTGCACGTATTCGCAGTTTGAAATTACGACTTTTTATACCGAAAATATCCCAATTATTGAAAGCGGCGATGGATCACATTTTGCCGAAGCCATCCCTGCAGTTTTCAAAATATCCAAAACATCCCAAATTCGACGCTTGAGCCATATTTTGGGGCAAAATTCTGCCTCTCTGCACGTATTCGCAGTGTGAAATTACTACTTTTTATACCAAAAAAATGCCAATTATTGAGAGCGATGATTGGTAACATTTCGCCCAAACACCCCTGCAATTTTCAAAATATCCCAAACATCCCAAATTTGGCCCTTGAGCCATATTTTGGAGCCAAATTCTGGCTCTATGCACGTATTCGCAGTTTGAAATTACGAATTTTTATACCGAAAATATGTCAGTTACTGAAAGCGGCGATGGGTCACATTTTGCCGAAACCCTCCCCGAGGTTTTCAAAATATCCCAAACATCCGAACTTCGACGCTTGAGCCATTTATACAGCATCCAGTTGTATAATGTGAGATTTTGTATGTTATATGATATATATAGTATAGCATGTATTAGTGTGCTTGAGTTGCATATTATTTGTATGAGGCTTTCGTGTTACAATTCTCATGTGTTTCTCTGTGGGGGTTGATCAGGTTGAATATGTGAGTAGCGTGGGAAAGTGTTGTCAAGCGAGTGTTTATGATTTAACCTTGATTTAAAACTCCTATTTATTTGCCTGTAAATGCTATTGTATAAAGTAATGTAATTGTGTTCTCTTATAATTAATAATGTCTTGATATTTAGTACTACCATTTTTATTAGTAATTCCACAATGTTATGTGGATAGTTAGTTGATTTGTTAGTAGACGCTTGGCCTGTGGACAGACGCGTGGGTCAGTAGCGTGGTGGCTGAGATCGAGTGAAGACATGTATTAAGTCCTTGATTTGTATATTTAGTCATTCAAAGTTTTTATTTCCTGGTCAGATGATATTGTATTCTCTTAATTAAGTTTTTTTTAAGTGCTATTAATATTGCTCATTGCTCGAGAAGGATTTTATTTTAATTTGCATGCTGATAAATATTTCTGGCTTTATATACGTACCATTTAATTGTTATGTTTGTCCCCCTTAGCATAAATATATTGTTCCCCATTTTATGCAGTGCTTTATCTTATTCCCCTAGACTATTATTATAAAGGCCGATTTTAAATCTTTTATGTACACTGCTGGGAGAAGAACCTTATTTAGTCTCAAGGGTGGTAACAGTCACATTTTGCCCAAACCCCCCTGCAGTTTTCAAAATATCCGAAACATCCCAAATTCGACCCTTGAGCCATATTTTGGAGTCAAATTCTGGTTCTCTGCATGTATTTGCAGTTTGAAATTACGACTTTTATACCGAAAATATTCCAATTACTGAGAGCAGCGAAGGGTCGCATATTGCCCAAACCCCCCTGCAGTTTTAAAATATATCAGAAACATCCCAAATTCGACCCTTGAGCCATATTTTGGAGTCAAATTCTGGCTCTCAGCACGTATTCGCAGTTTGAAATTACGATTTTTTATAACGAATAATTACGCGTATACATCAGATTTGTCGCATATGTAATGAATTAATAACAATAAACTGATAATTCGTATCAAAGGAGAGAAACACGGATTTTATTGCATATTTCGACGTTTCAGCCTTAATAGAGCTGTTTTTGCAGTACATCTTCTTTCTGTAACATACACAGAAAATCTGGAACATTTTTAGTTAATTCTAATGAAAACACATTGATTTGTGTGATTTGAACGAATAATGGACTCTCTTGTCGTATTTCCCACGTTTTTATGGATTGCCAGTTTATTGTTATTAATTCATTACATATGCGACAAATCTGAAGTATTCGCGTAATTAATTGTCAATTCACATTAAATACATTATTTTCAATCAACCATTCGTACTTCGTTACAATAGCGACTAAGATATTGATCAAGAGAGAAACCCTGCTTTTATTGCATATTTCGATGATTCAGCCGCATTAGAGCTGATGCGGAGTCAAATTAGAGCTAAAACAGCTCTAATGCGGCTCAAAAGTCGAAATATGCAATAAAAACAAGGTTTTTCTCCTAATCAACATCTTACTCGCTAATTTAACGAGGTACGAATTGTTGATTGAAAATAATGTATTTAATGTGCATTTGCAATTAAATACGAGTTTGCATTATATATATCGTATATATAGTGAATTCGTTCACTACATGCGAGAGTGGGGGCCTTACTCCCGACGTCGAAACATCCCAAATTCGACCCCTGAGCCATATTTTGGAGTCAAATTCTGGCTCTCTGCACGTATTCGCAGTCTGAAATTACGACTTTTTATACCAAAAATATGCCAATTACTGAGAGCAGCGATGGATCGCATTTTGCCCAAACCCACCCTGCAGTTTTCAAAATATCCCAAACATCCCAAATTCGACGCATCAGCAATATTTTGGAGCCATATTCTGGCTCTCTGCTTGTATTCGCATTTTGAAATAATGAATTTTAAACCAAAAATATGCCAATTACTGATCGCGGCGATGGGTCACCTTTTGCCCAAACCCACCCTGAAGGTTTCAAAATATTCCAAACATCCAAAATTCGAAGATTGAACTGTTTTGGAGTCAAATTCTCGCTCTCTGCACGTATTCGCAGTTTGAAATTACGAATTTTTATACCGAAAATATGCCAATTACTGAGAGCGACGATGGGTCACATTTTGCCCAAACCCCCCTGCAGTTTTAAATACATCACAAATGTGAGGGGATGGTTAACCAGCTCACTTACAATAGTGCTCTTATGCCTGTGGGAGGCCAGTACACTTGTTAAGTGCACTTGTTAAGTGTGAGGACTTAACTTTGGTAACCAGCAACCGAAACATCTAGTGTTTGAAACATCCCAGTCACCAGCAGTCCAGAAATGTTGCCGTGGCCGTGGTAGCATGTCTGTGGACAGAGATAGAGCCGTTAGCATCTCTCATTGTAATGGCTTGGTGCGAGGGACTAGCTTGCGCGGGAAAACAGTTAGGCCTGGCGTGGGTAGCTGTGGGCCTCCCCGCGCGCGCTTGCCATTTGAGTCGTCGCCATGGAAACAGACGCCATCTTAGTAAACATCTTGAGCCGCCATGTTGGTCGGCCATCTTGGAGTTGCCCTAGGGGCTATGCTACACCGTCGCTGATTGGAGGAGAGGGGTAGGCCCCAGTATGCCTTCCTCTCATTGGTTATTTCGAGGAATACGCGGGAATCGTCGGTGTAGGCGTTATTCTGGACAGAACCATCACCCTGTCAAGACGCTCCTATGCTCAATTCGGCCAAATTGAGTATATTGCGTCGTGGTGGTTCAACAACTCAGCTGTTTCAACTCCTGCTTCATCTACGACAGCGGTCGTCACAGAATCCGGCCGTAGTCGTCGCTTGGAGGGGAATGGACATTATGAACAGCGAGTGAATAAAGACGATCTTATCTGGGATCGTGGGGTAATGTGCATACGAGCAGTAACAGACTCGTAGATCCCATACCAGTGATGATTAGACTTGCTAGTGCTCTGTAGCAGTCGATGGGAACGGGGAAATAAGTGTTAGTGCTTTAAGGCATATTTCCCATGTTTGTTTAAGACGCAATCGTTGTGGCGTCACCTGGGTACGAACGCTTCACTTCACCGGTGGGTCGAGGGTACGAAACAAGCCGTGTTGTGGGAGGGTTCGGTGCGCGCCAATTGTACGAACGATTCCGAGGAGGTACCAACCAGCCAGCCTACCACCACTGAGCCAGCCACCCATAGCGGGGTGCCTGATGTATGGGAATGGTGTGTGTAAGCCGGCAGTATGAATGTAAGTACCTATGTGTGTATTTGTGGTGATTAGTAGTCTCTAAAGCTTGAATTCGAGGTCAAGTGTTCCGTCGCATCGTCACGCAGCACCTGTAAGGTGAAGTGAAGTGTGGACGAGGAGATAATCACCCTTGTCATCTGGTCAGTCCTGAGGGACCTACGTCTTGCGAGCACAGACGTACAGAGTGTGTGTGTGTGTGTGGGTACACACGGGAACAGAGTATATACATAGATTAGCCAAGGACTCAGAGGATGTCCATGTAATATTATATTATTCCATTGTGGTAATTATTCATTCTTGATCGTCTGTGGGACGGAGTGATATCATTTCATGTGTAGTCTTGCAGGTGTGGAATTTCAACACTGAGCGCTCAGGTATGTGGTAACGTCAGTGATTCCTGGCAATGATTATTGTGGAGTGTGCCACAGTGTGGTTTTAATTTCTTGTATTGTTCCCAGGGGCCGTGACAAGTGTGATTTATATATATATATATATATATATATATATATATATATATATATATATATATATATATATATATATATATATATATATATATATATATATATATATATATATATATATATATATATATTGTGGTTGCAGTATTAACGGAATTTTGGTAGAATTTGGTGAGTGACGAGGCTGTCGGGAGTGGCAGCCCTCGCTCTGTCGAGTAACGTAAAACTTGGGAGTGTTTATTCGGCATGCGTGATCGATAAATCACTCACCCATGTGATTTAGGAGTGCGAGATCTCCTTAGCGTTCCCAATAACGTTTGATAGCTGTAGGCTACATGTGTCAGCAGTAAATCTATATATATATATATATATATATATATATATATATATATATATATATATATATATATATATATATATATATATATATGTATATATATGTATATATATACATATATATATATATATATATATATATATATATATATATATATATATATATATATATATATATATATATATAGGGGGGTACCACCTCTGGTGCAATTATAGGGACCCACAGCCTCAGAGAAGGGAACACAGAGCATTCAGGGAAAAACTTGCCATTTAACTCTGAATACATGAGGGTGTTCGCTTCTCCTACCACCCCCCTTTTTTATGGTGTACACTTTATTAAGCAAGGTTATACAGTTACATATCTGATTGTATACAAAAAAATGAGCATTAAGAGGACACAAAATAGTTCGCTTCCTAGAGGCTGTAGATTTCCTCGAACTCCTCCGACGTTGGGCAGGAACCGAGGATGCAGCGAGCATTCCCCCTCTGGATCGCGACACTGAGGCGCTGAAAGAGAAAACTTGCCGCTCTAGGGTCTCTTGTGGTGTCAATGAGCTTGGAACCAAGATCCTTTAGAAACCTTCTTGCACTCTCTCCCCATGGGCCTAGGGTCTCAGACCCTATTGGAACGAAGTTGTACCGATGATCTAATTGCCTATACTTGGCTGACTTGTCTCTTTCTCTGTGTGTCGCCGCGGCTCCTGCTGTGCCGGCAGAGAGGTTGATGTATGTGGCTGCCAGGGTGGATACGCAAGTATAGTCCCATGCCAACTGTCTGCCACCCTTCCACGGACGCAGTGTGATTCCGTCTGGTCGGCCGGCAAAGCTAACAGAGTCACGGTTCAGAAGGTTGCGGGGCTCTCTCTCCGCTGGACACTGGGCAGAGGCAAGGCTTCTTTTAATGATGTCGTTTACTTCGTCGTGTCTAGTGTGCCAACCACCAGATTTTCCACAGTGCAGGCCATGCAATCCATATTCGTCAGCATCTGCCTCGCCGCAAATACACCTATGAACAGTGTGAATAGGGGCAGCAAGACGGAGAGCGACTGCAATACGGAGCTCCTGCGGATCAAGACGTGTGCCTGTCGCAGACATAGGGACTGCCAAAAGGAAGTCCCCTGCATGGGGAGCCTGCACAGCTGTGAGGCGTGCACGATCACTGGGGGTTGTTGCTGCCTCCAGCAAAGCTGTGGCTTCTTTGTCTGCAATGGGGCTGTCCCAACTGGATTGTTTCTTGGCTTTCGGCATGGCTGGCCTGAGTGCTGGGTCTGCCATGGCACCCCATTTCGTGTCGCATTCCGTGTAGTGGGGGTCCTGTATCCCCGCTACATCCCCGCTACATATATATATATATATATATATATATATATATATATATATATATATATATATATATATATATATATATATATATAATCGTAGTGTCACGGTGCCCAGTGTTATTGTGTTATTTACTGTGTGGTGATTGCAAGTTTGGGACCTATGTTCTAGGGGTTATTGAGAGCACTGGGGTCATTTGCAACAGTAAATAAGTAAGTAAGTGTTGAGCAGTATTATAATACTTGGAAATTAGAGTACTTGCAGTGTGTGTTGTTGCAAAGGGGTTGTCATTGTTAGTGATTGTTGCTAGAGTTGAGCAATCACCGTGGGTGACTGCAGTTCAGTAAAGTCATTGTGGGGGCAGTGTTCTAGAGGGTTCATGTCCTGTATGTTATTTTACTAGGTTCTGCAGTATTGTCATTGCAACCGGATTGTAACGTAAATCACTGTGATTTGTTAGTGTGATTTGACATTGTCGTGGGTGAACTCGGCTGTAGACGAGTACTTGGGTATACATATATTCTCCTGTTTATCTGGTAGGACATCGAAGTCCAGTATTCAGTGAGGTGATTGCGAGGCAATTAATATAACGTAACCGAGGGAACGCCCATTGCTTTAAGAGAATTTGTTCTTTGACAATATGAGTAACGTAGAATACGTTTGGGTTAATTTACTTTCCTGCAAGCAGCTACGGTAGTCTCAAGGAGCCTAGCCACCAGCCAGATAAGAATTAGAGTATTGTCTGTCGTAATTAACGGTCAGTGGGCCGGGTAATTGTCGTGTTTCAGGAAGTCAAAGTAATTAATCTCGATCCCTGTTGATCGACTCACACGAAGGCTACATTGTTCCATTAACGTAACGTCGTAATTTATGTCCGGAAGTACCGGCACTTGATTGACTCGTGGGAAGAGTAACGTCATTTAGAATAACGTAAACGTGGTGCCTAATTACTGTTATTAGCCACCTGAATTGGTCTGGGTATGGAAGGCTCAGACGGAATTCATACCTTAATGTAAATTGCTGAGCCAGTGTGAAAGGTTGCGTATTTAACTGTTTAATTATTGATCTTGAGGATAGTAATTACTTACTCTAAAGGTAATCACGAGTGATTACCGTTCTCTTAGCACTTTGGACATTGTAAATCAGAGTTTACCATCGCTGAGTGATTAGTAACCGATTAACGTAAATTAACGTACCTAGTAAAGAGATTAATCAGCTGTCTTGTAGTACAGGGATTAATGGGATTTTCTCACTGAATGCTCGACGGGTAGAGTGTTGTGTAATTTCCGCGTTACTAGTGACAGTTGTAAGAGTTATTAAATTAGCGTAAATGTTTTGTTATTAACGTAAATCAATTGTATTGATTCTTGATCGTCCGTGGGACGAAGTGTTAACGTAAAGATTAATTTGAGGAAGGGTGCTGGAGTTGCCAGTGAACCCATTAGTTAGTGATGTCATTGAAAGACTACTGATTTGATTGCATTGCAACCGCTATTGCAGATGTGGACTGCAACGAGGCGTAGAACAGTTAGGAGGTTACTGGAGACGTGTTTTAGAACTCACTGTGTCATTTGTTGTAATTGTGATTATAGATCTGTTAGTTCTTGTTTCTTGTTGATTCCTCTGGGGTCACGTTTATGTTCGAGTTAGTTCATTATGCAGTCCGAGGGGCTGGTGTCTAGCTGTCATTGATAGTGTCACAGGAAGGATTTCGAGTAACGTCATTGACATTTCTTTTGTTTTGTTGTAGTAGTTAGTACTTTATTGAATAAACTAAGTTGTTATGTTAACACTGTCTTTTCGTTACACCCCCACACATTATTATTGTTATGCAAATGTTCTTCACACTCGACTATTGGAGACTTATTTCTGAGCTTTGGATCAAATATACGGCACTACACAACAATAAATTATTGTTGTGAGAACCCAGGACCTACTCGTTAGATTCGCTTCGGCGAGTTACGAAGGTCGACGACCCAAGTGGAGGGGATTTCAATTTCATTGGGGTCTCGGCGTTTGCTCGCGCCTAGTCAATTGTTCGTACAGGGTCCCAAAGTGAGGAATGAGCTGCTTACTACACTGGTGTGTTAGCTAAGCAAGTCCTTCCTCAGGCGACCTAGTTGAATATCACGACAGGAATAAAGGTTAAAGAATAAGAAAATTCTTAGAAATTTTCCGAGCTCAATTCCTTATACCAATTATATTCATTCCACTGACTTATGTAAGTCAGTCAAAACTCTCACAACAAACTTCCCAAATTCGACCCTTGAGCCATGTTTTGGAGCCAAATTCTGGCTCTCTGCACGTATTCGCAGTTTGAAATTACGACTTTTTATACAGAAAATATCCCAATTACTGAAAGCGGCGATGGATCGTATTTAGCCCAAACCCTCCCTCCCGTTTTCAAAATATCCCAAACATCCCAAATTCGACGCTTAAGCCATATTTTGGAGCCAAATTCTGGCTCTGCACCTATTCGCAGTTTGAAATTAGGAATTTTATAACGAAAATTTGCCAATTACTGAGTGCGGCGATGGGTCACATTTGGCCCAAACCCCCCTGAAGTTTTCAAAATATCCGAAACATCCCAAATTCGACCCTTGAGCCATATTTTGGAGCCAAATTCTGGCTCTCTGCACGTATTCGCAGATTGAAATTACGATTTTTATACCGAAAATATGCCAATTACTGAAAGCAGCGATGGATCGCATTTTGCCCAAACCCTCCCTGCAGTTTTCAAAATATCCCAAACAACCCAAATTCGAAGCTTGAGACATATTTGGGAGCCAAATTCTGGCTCTCTGCACATATTCGCAGTTTGAAATTACGAATTTTTATACCGAAAATATGCCAATTACTGAGAACGGTGATGGGTCACATTTTGCCAAAACCCCCCGCAGTTTTAAAATATATCACAAACATCCCAAATTCGACCATTGAGCCATATTTTGGAGCCAAATTCTTGCTCTCTGTACGTATTCGCAGTTTTAAATTAAGATTTTTATACTGAAAATATGCCAACTACTGAAAGCGGCGATGGGTCACATTTAGCCCAAACCCTCCCTGCAGTTTTCAAAATATCCCAAACATCCCAAATGCGACGCTTGAGCCATATTTTGGAGCCAAATTCTGGCTCTCTGCACGTATTCGCAGTTATAAATTACGACTTTTTATACCGAAAATATGCCAATTACTGAGAGCGGCGATGGGTCATATTTTGCCCAAACCCCCACTGCAGTTTTCAAAATATCCCAAACATTCATAATTCAACGATTGAGCTATATTTTGGAGCCAAATTCTTTCTCTTCTACACGTATTCGCAGTTAAAATTACGAATTTTATACCGTAAATATGCCAATTACTGAGAGCAGCGATGGGTAACCTTATGCCCAACCCCCCCTGCAGTTTTAAAAATATCTCAAACATCCCAAATTCGACCCTTGAGACATATTTTGGAGACAAATTCTGGCTCTCAGCACGTATTCGCAGTTTGAAATTACGACTTTTTAAACCGAAAATATGCCAATTACTGAGAGCAGTGATGGGTCACATTTTGCCCAAACCCCCCTGCAGTTCAAAAATATCCGAAACATCCCAAATTCGACCCTTGAGCCATATTTTGGAACCAAATTCTGGCTCTCTGCATGTATTCGCAGTTGGAAATTACGACTTTTATACCTAAAATATGCCAATTACTGAAAAGAGCGAGGGATCGCATTTTGAATAAACCCTCCCTGCAGTTTTAAAAATATCCCAAACATCCCAAATTCGACGATTGAGCCATATTTTGTAGCCAAATTCTGGCTCTCTGCGCGTATTCGCAGTTTGAATTTACGAATTTTTATACCTAAAATATGCCAATTACTGAGAGCGGCGATGGGTCACATTTTGCCCAAACCCATCCTGCAGTTTTCAAAATATCGCAAATATCCCAAATTTGACGCTTGCGCCATATTTTGGAGCCAAATTCTGGCTCTCTGCACGTATTCGCAGTTTGAAATTACGAATTTTTATACCGAAAATATGCCAATTACTGAGAGCGGCGATGGGTCACATTTTGCCCAAACCCACCCTGCAGTTTTCAAAATATCCCAAACATCCCAAATTCGAAGATTGAGCCATATTTGGGAGCCAAATTCTGGTTCTCTGCACGTATTCGCAGTTTGAAATTACGATTTTTATACCGAAAATATGCCAATTACTGAGAGCGGCGATGGGTCACATTTTGCCCAAACCCATCCTGCAGTTTTCAAAATATCGAAACATCCCAAATTCGACGCTTGAGCCATATTTTGGAGCCAAATTCTGGCTCTCTGCACGTATTCGCAGTTTGAAATTACGAATTTTTATACCGAAAATATGCCAATTACTGAAAGCAGCGATGGATCGCATTTTGCCCAAACCCTCCCTGCAGTTTTCAAAATATCCAAACAACCCAAATTCGAAGCTTGAGCCATATTTTGGAGCCAAATTCTGGCTCTCTGCACATATTCGCAGTTTTAAATTAAGACTTTTTGTACCGAAAATATGCCAATTACTGAAAGCGGCGATGGGTCACATTTTGAAAAAACCCCCCTGCAGTTTTAAAATATTCCAAACACCCAATTCGACCCTTGAGCCATATTTTGGAGCCAAATTCTGGCTCTCTGCAAGTATTCGCAGTTTTGAAATTACGACTTTTTGTACCGAAAATATGCCAATACTGAGAGCGGCGATGGGTCCATTTTGCCCAAGCACCAATCGCAGTTTTCAAAATATCCCAAACGTCCCAAATTCGACTCCTAATCATATCTTACTCGCTATTGTAACGAGGTACGAATGGTTGATTTAAATAATGTATTGAATGTGAATTTGCAATTAATTACGCGTATACATCAGATTTGTCGCATATGTAATGAAATAATAAAAATAAACTGACCATCCGTATCCAAGGAGAGAAACCCTGATTTTATTGCATATTTCGACGTTTCAGTCGCATTAGACTGTTTTTGCAGCTTTCTTACATACATAATCTTCTTTCTGTAACATACCTCGGAAAATCTGGAACATTTTAGTTAATCTAATGAGAACACATTGATTTGTGTGATTTGAACGAATAATGACTATCTCGTCGTATTTCTAACGTTTTTAAGGATTTCCATTTATTGTTAATAATTCATTACATATGCGACAAATCTATCTCGTCGTTTTTCCCACGTTTTTAAGGATTTGCCAGTTTATTGTTATTAGGTCTTAATACGACAAATCAGATGTATACGCGTATTAATTGCAAATTCACATTAAATATATTATTTTCATCAACCATTCGTACCTCGTACAATAGTGACTAAGATATTGATTAGGAGAGAAACCCTGTTTTTTTTTGCATATTATGACGTTTCAGCCGCATTAGAGCTGATGCGGAGAAGGCAACGGCAACTTGTCTGATTAGAGCTAAAACAGCTCTAATGCGGCTGAAACGTCGCAATATGCAAAAACAAGTTTCTCTCCTAATCAATGTCCTACTCGCTACTTTACCAAGATACAAATGGTTGATGAAATAATGTATTTAATGTGCATTTGCTCTATTCAGACAAGTTGCCGTTGCCTCCTCCGCATCAGCTCTAATGCGGCTGAAACGTCGAAATATGCAATAAAAACAAGGTTTTCCTCCTAATCAATATCTTACTCGCTAATTAACGAGGAACGAATAGTTGATTGAAAATATTGTATTTAATGTGAATTTGCAATTTAATGACGCGTATACATCAGATTTGTTGCATATGTAATGAATTAATACCAATAAACTGTATCCTTAAAAACGTGGGAAGAATTACGAGATAGTCCATTATTCGTTCTAAATATTCGTAAAAAAGTTGATTGCAAATCAAGTATTAAAGGGTAATTTGCAATTCATTAGTGTTTGCATCATATTTATCGTAAATTTATTGCATTTATGGAAAAACCGAAAAACCTTGAAAACCCGGAAAAAACGGCAAAATTTTGCCTAAATCGTCATATTTGGATGAAATCTTATAAAGGAAACAACGATGAAATCCTCACAAGTATTGCAAAATTGATGATTTTAGTACAAGGCACAATGCAAGAAAACTTGCTTAAAAACGCAATATTATGTGTAATTCTGAGATTTGTAGGTCAAATCACATATTGTGGGACAACATGAAGTAGTATCAAAATATTAGTAATTCGAACATTTTTACCTAAAATCAGTCTACATGAAACACGTGAAAAAAGTCACTATAATTCCAAATTCGACGATTTTTACATCAAATCAAAGAGCGAGGTTGCATATTATTTTGATAATTAAAAAGGCATACGAAAACGTTGTTTCCAATTCAGATATATTAAAATCAATGTGTTTTCTTTATAATTACCTAAAATATTCCAGAACTTCCGTTTATTTACCGAAAAAGAAGTACTCGTAAAACCACTTTAATCCAACTGAAACGCAGAAATATGCAATAAAAACAGAATTTCACTCCTAAACTCACTATTTTAACTAGGTACAATAGCTGATTGAAAATCTTGTATTTAGGTTAATTTGTAATTATTTACAAGCTTTCATCATTTATCGTAAATTATTGAATTAATGGCAATAAACCGAAAATGATTGAAAACGCGGAAAAACGTCCAATATTACCTAAATCGTTGATATTTGGATGAAATCTTATAAAGGAAGCAACGTAAAAAACCACAAGTATTGCTAATTTCGATAAATTTTTTTGTACAAAATAAATTTTATATACAAGAAAATTTGTTTATTATAATTAGAATTCGTAACCGCTCTTATCTTCCTGAAA
>WNGS01022039.1:0-10351 GCA_020271785.1 Procambarus virginalis
TGCATTTTCTTCCAAGCCACAGAAAATATGGCTACCTCCCCTCCTCGTCTAATATATCGATTTGTGTGAAATAGTTTAAATCCATTTATTTGATATTCAGCTAATAGTTCTCTATTTTCACTTCATGCACGTTTCCGTAAGTTGCAATAATATCTATTTTTTCTGTGCAGACAAGAGCATTTAATTCGTTAATTTTATTTCTTAGACTTCTACTGTTAGTGTAATATACCCTAAGTGAATTGTTATTTTGAGGCCCTTCTTTTCCCTGATCATTTGCCAATTCCTTTCTCCCACAAACACATACTTTATTACCTCCTTCCTCCAAATTAATTCCCATACACTATCTACTAACAGTGTAAACCTAAACAAACACCATTAACACTGGTTCCAACGAGTTCGCAACAAAGCAATCCCAGCCCTTGATAGATGCACCCATCATAAGAACATAAGAACATAAGAACAAAGGCAACTGCAGAAGGCCTATTGGCCCATACGAGGCAGCTCCTATTTATAACCACCCAATCCCACTCATATACATGTCCAAACCATGCTTGAAACAATCGAGGAACCCCACCTCCACAATGTTACGCGGCAATTGGTTCCACAAATCAACAACCCTGTACTGAACCAGTATTTACCCAAGTCTTTCCTAAATCTAAACTTATCCAATTTATACCCATTGTTTCGCGTTCTGTCCTGTGTCGATACTTTTAATACCCTATTAATATCCCTTTGTTATGTCCATTATCCACTTGTAAACCTCTATCATGTCACCCCTAACTCTTCGCCTTTCCAGTGAATGCAATTTAGCTTTGTTAATCTTTCTTCATATGAAGATTTCTAATTTGGGGAATTAACTTAGTCATCCTACGCTGGACACGTTCAAGTGAATTTATATCCATTCTATAATATGGCGACCAAAACTGAACTGCATAATCTAAATGGGGCCTAACGAGAGCAAGATATAGCTTGAGAAACACACCAGGTGTCTTGTTACTAACGCTGCGATTAATAAATCCGAGTGTCCGATTTGCCTTATTACGAACATTCATGCATTGATCCTTTTGTTTAAATTCTACTAATTATAACTCCCAGATCCCTTTCGCAATCCGACTTCGCAATCTCAACACCATCTAGCTCGTATCTTGTAACTCTATCATCATTACCTAGCCTCAGAACTTTACATTTATCAGCATTAAACTGCATCTGCCAGTCCTTTGACCATTTCAAAACCCTATCTAGATCAACTTGAAGTGATAGAGAGTCCTCCTCCGAATTAATTTCCCTACCGATTTTCGTATCATCGGCAAATTTGCAAATGTTGCTACTCAAACCCGAATCTAAATCATTTTATATATTATAAACAACAGAGGTCCCAGGACAGAGCCTTGAGGCACTCCATTTACAACATTTTCCCACTCTGACTTGACTCCATTTATACTAACTCTCTGTTTCCTTTGGTATAGCCATGCCCTAATCCAGCTTAATATAGCACCACCAATACCATGAGCCTCTATCTTTTAATCAGTCTTTCATGTGGCACTGTATCAAAAGCTTTGCTAAGTCAAGGTACACAACATCACAATCCTTACCACTATCAACTGCCTCAACTATGCTAGAATAAAAAGATAACAAATTGTTAAACATGAACGGCCATTTATAAAACCATGTTGCGACTCAATTATTAATTTATGTTTTTCAAGATGAAGACGAATTTTATTTGCTATTATAGATTCGAGTAACTTTCCCTTACGAGCATACATTTCATTTCTTCCATAGAAGTGTTCCCAGTTGTCTATGAAAGATACTGCATTTGATTTGCAATATCTTTCCAGCCGGCAATTGACACCAAGTGCCCTCGACATCCATTCATTTCCCACTCCCTTTCTTGGAAGAATGCCGCATATGATCGGGATTCCTCCCTTGCTCCTAACTAATTCAATGGCTGTCCTGAATCTCTGTATTAGTTCCTCACTCCTAACTCGAATGTGTCTACCATATGTCGTACCTAGTAGTCGAATGCACTTCCCAGCCCACTATGCAAGGCCCGTTTTGCCTAATAAGCCAAGTTTTCCTGAATTAATATATTTTCTCTAATTTTTTCTTATGAAATGATAAACCTACCCATTTCATTATGTATGAGGTCAATTTATTTTTATTGGAGTTAAAATTAACGTAGATATATGACCGAACCTAACCAACCCTACCTAACCTATCTTTATAGGTTAGGTTAGGTTAGGTAGCCCAAAAAGTTAGGTTAGGTTAGGTTAGGTAGGTTAGTGTTGCGGTGGTGGTTTGGACTAGTGGTGTTACTGCTGATGGACCACCCAACCCACAACTCGATAGTGCTTATATTCCACTAGGAGATCATACCAGGCGCTTGAGGCTCTATGAGAGGGGCTCAACGTCACATGTTTAGGGGATGCGGCTCCAGCACTCAGCCTTGTTGTCACGTGCACACACCCACTCGAGCCGCTGTGACTCCCCACTCTCTCCTTATGGGATATGACTCCTCAATCCCCTTTGTCTTACTAGACAAAGACACTCACATAACCAAATAAAGCTCTACAAGGATGGGAATATACTGTCAACTGATTTAGAAATGGCAAATGAATTTAATAGTTTCTTTTCATCGGTTGGTGCTAATCTTGCCAGTAAAATCCCACAGACTCAGACACATATTAACACATATCTCTCAGGCAGCTATCCAAACTCTCTTCTCCTTTCACCAATCAGCCCGGCAGATGTTGTGTCCAACATACACTCTCTAAAAACCAAGGCAGGGAACACCAGTGAAATTCCGTCCATTGTATACAAGAGAGCCTCCCATGCCCTTGCCTCACCCATAGCCCTACTGTTCAACAAATCTATAGAGTGTCACACCTTCCCTGATATCCTCAAAAAAGCAAGAGTAACGCCAGTCCATAAAGGAGGCAATCCGGCGGACATAAATAATTATAGACCAATATCAAATCTACCCATTCTATCAAAAATATTTGAAAAAATTATTTACAAACAGCTCTATTCCTACCTCGTAAAATTCGACATACTCAGCCCCTGCCAGTTTGGCTTCCGGTCCCAAAAGAGCACCAACGATGCAATCATTAGTCTCCTGGACGTAATCTACTCAGCCCTTGACAAAAATGAGTTTCCAATTGGACTCTTCATTGACCTAAGAAAAGCCTTTGATACTGTTAATCACAACTACCTCTTACTTAAACTTCAGCATTATGGAATCCGTGGCCTTGCCCTTGACTACATCCGATCCTATCTTAGTGACAGACACCAATATGTAACCATCAATGATACAACTTCTTCCACTCTACCAATTACCGTTGGAGTGCCACAGGGCAGTATCTTAGGACCTCTTCTATTTCTTATATATATAAATGATCTACCTAATGTCTCTAATATTCTCAAACCTATATTGTTTGCTGATGATACTACCCTTATCTATTCAGACCTCAACCCACATACACTAAATAATGTTGTGAATAATGAATTAAAAAAAGTCCACTTCTGGATGTCAACGAACAAACTAACATTAAACATCGAAAAGACTTACTACATCTTATTTGGAAGCAAATCATCAAATGCAATTCAGCTACAGATAGACAATATTAACATCAGTAATAAAAATGATGGCAAGTTTCTTGGCCTATTCCTAGACAAGAGACTCAACTTCAGCACCCACATACAACACATAACTAAGAAAGTCTCTAAAGCAGTTGGTATACTCTCCAAAATCAGATATTATGTTCCTAACTCCGCTCTCCTCTCACTATGTTATGCACTAATCTACCCCTATCTTAATTATGGTATCTGTGCATGGGGGTCTACCACTGCAAACCACCTTAAGCCCATCATCACGCAGCAAAAATCTGCTATCAGAATAATAACTAACTCAGCTTTTAGACAACATTCAGCTCCCTTGTTTAAATCTCTAAACTTGCTAAATATTAACTCCCTCCACACATTCTCTTGTGTCAACTACATTTACAAAACCCTGTTTTTAAATGCAAACCATGCTCTGAAACTCTCCCTGGATGGATGTAATAGGACCCATTATCACCACACCAGAAATAAATATCTCTTTGATATCCCCAGGGTCAAACTTAATCTGTGTAAACACTCTATGCAAATTAAGGGACCTAGTCTATGGAACTCACTCCCTAGTGAATTGAAAAACTGTAAAAGTTTTGCCTTATTTAAAAACAAAACCAAAAAGTACCTGATTTCATCTTCTTAGTTTCCTACACTGAGCTTTAAATTTGCTCTGTACCTAGTGTTACCCAATCTCCTAATCTCCTAATTTTTATGTATTTAACCCTACCAACCTTATCATTGTGTTCATTGCTGTCTTCTTTTATGTTAGTTTAGTTCATTTATTATGCACCCCATACCCATCCTGTAGTGGAAAGGGTTACAGAGGCACATAATGGGCTCAGGGACTGAACCCCACAATTCATTTAGCTAAGCAAGTTACAATCTTGATGAGCTAGTTACAAAATTCAATATAAGTCGTCACATCAACAATGGGTTCGAGATCGACCTCAAGTACAGGTTCTAAATTAAGCAACTGACATATGTGGAGAGCTAGTGTCAAAATTTATATGTTTGTCCTGCACACCGCCTCCCATCCAGTGGGCAGCGGTGGATAGGTTACAATCACTCAGTTACTACCTACAGTTAGCAAACTGGGGATATTTGGCTAAAATTTCTGGTAGCAGATCATTTTGAATGAAATATTTACACATCGCTGGAACATTGGTTATAGAATTGTCTCTAAATTCACGTATCTTTTCGCACTCCATCACATAGTGACGGAGGGTGTGCGAATAATTTTGTTGACACAGTTTACATTTGGTCAGGTCTACATCGGCAGATAATGAGAATTCCCAGAGATACTTGTAACCGAGTCTAAGCCGAGCAGCAGTAACATCTAGAAGTCTGCTGATTTTATTGGATGATCCATAGATGTGTGGCTCCTCTTGCATGATAGTATGATGATAGATGGAAATTGACACCAGTAATTCTTCTTTTATGTGCTAGCCATATGCTGTTTTGTGCCTACCAATTTTTGTCAACTACCATTCAAGCTGTCATTGCAATCAATCTTAGCTGCCTATGTGCTTTAATCCACTGTACCTACAATTTCTCTATTTTTTTTTCTTGCCATGTATCTGTTTTCATTTTTTTTATAAATTTTGCAAGTATTTACCTACTTAAAATTTTCTTAGATTAAGGACCTGCCCGAAACGCTGCGCGTACTAGTGGCTTTACAAGACTGTAATTACCATTTTATGTATCCACACATTCCCAATGTACCTTCTTGTATATGCATAAATAAATAAAAATAAATAAATAAATAAATATGAGACAGAAGATTTAGATCAGGATCAATATCAGTGTGCATGGAAATACAGAGGGCTCACGATACAATAAGACAAGCAATTACAGAACCAGTTAAATACTAAATCTGCTGTAAAAACAAAGTAATTATGGCAACACAAGAATAGAAGCTAATACACATAAGATGGTAACAAATTAAAAGTAAAATGAAGATCCAATAGATAGCCAGGAAGGACACAGAAGTTAGATAAAAGAAAAAACAGAAAATCAGTAGAGACTGACAATATAAATGTAAAATAAAAAATAATAGGAAAAATAATAATCATAAAGTAAAATGACCTTAAAGATAATTAGCTTAGTAATGGTTAGTTAAAATCCTATAATTAGTATGAACCTAAGAAAGCAAAGTGAGCTCAAATAGATAATTCCAAAAAATGGCATAAATCTAAGTAAATCTAGAAATTTACTCTAATATAAATCCAAGTGTAAAAATAAACAGGGTGAGGGTATATTTATGTGGAAGATTTTACTATGATACTAAGGTAGATGCTTTTATAAACAATTATACTATTAATTAATTAAAATAAATGATTACTAAGAAACAAATTCCAAGTTACTTTAAATATAACAGGGTAATAACGAACCCTAGGTTTAGTGACTAGGGGATTAACTAAGAACAAATAATTAGGAGTAAAAAAACAAGAAATGTCAACAAAAGATGACAACAAATAAAAAAATAATAAAAATAAAAAACTTTTGGAAAGGAAAGGCAGAGCTTAGTACACTTAGGTAGTATATGAGACTACAATTTATGTTCTGGTTATTCAGCTGATATCCCACAGTCATCCAGGAAAGAAGTGAGGTGTGCCTCAGTGGTTATGACATAAGTTTTTCCAGAGTCAGTCTTCCTAGCTATTATTTTACCATCTCGCACAAAACAATGTTTAATTACAGGGGATCTTTTGCAGATCCCACGTAGATTAAATAAGATATTTTGTCTCAATCTGGTTAGACATTCGTTCACATAAACAGTGGATTTCTTAGCAACTGCAGCACTGATAAGGTCTGACCTGCGGGAGCAGCTATCCAATTTTACACGTATTTTTCTGGTATTTGTACCAGATGATTTGGTACCCACTCTATAAGCTGACTTGACGTCACTTGCTTGAATTGAATAATTCATCTTAGTACGCAATTCCTGGATCACGATGGCAGCACAGTCTTCTCATTCAGTTTCATGGGGAAAATCACGTGATGAGATGATGACAGAATCGAGGAGCTTAAGTTTCCCTGTTTGAGGACGGCCTGACCAACATCACGAGGGCGCCACTCAAACCCCAACAGAGGTTATACCTACTTAAGCACCACCTAATCCCCAAGATGAACCACCGCCTTGTCCTCGGACGTGTGGCTAAAACGGAGTTGGCGAGGCTTGACCGGCGGCTGCGGCACGCCACTCGTGGCTGGCTGCGGCTGCCTCACGATACTCCCAATGCCTTTATCCACGCGGACGTGAAAGACAGTGGCCTAGGAATACCCTGCTGTGGGGAGTATATCTTCGCCAGTTTCAGAGTCAAGGGTACCGAGTCTATCCTGTCTGTAGGTGCAGTCTATAGAATTCCTAACACTGATGTGTCTGAATTCAATTCAAACCTTAGTAATCTAATACTCGAGAACAGACTGAACAAAAACCATCTAATTATCGCAGGGGACTTTAATATTGACCTCTGCGAGCCTGAGCACCCTACTACTGTTAGCTTCCTCAACTGTATGAATTCCTGCTTCCTCATACCCTTAATCACTAGACCTACTAGAATCACTGATAGTACTGCCACGACTCTAGATCATATCTGGACCAACATAACCTCTCCGCTTACTTCAGGTATAATCACCGATAGCACTACAGACCATTACCCCACATTTCTCTTAACTAACATTAACAAACCACCTCTAGAGTCAAGGGAGATAAGTTTTAGGCTGCACAATGAATCTGCTATAGACAATTTTATAACTGCTGCTGATAATGTCAACTGGGAGTCAGAGTTAGGTAACATAGGGGACATCAACCTAGCAGTACAATCTTTTCTTCAAAAAACTCTAAGCCTTTATAACACCCACTGTCCTATGCTTACAAAACAAGTCACTACCAAAAGGCTTAACAATCCCTGGCTTACAAAGGGAATACTTAAATCCATTAATAAAAACATGACCTTGAGAAGAAGTATAGGCTAGGAACCGTCTCCAAAGAATTCTCAAAAAATTACTCTTTACTGCTATCTAAGATAATTAGACGAGCCAAAACTAAATACTACGAAGATAAATTTACCCAAATAAAGAGCAACATTAAAAAAACTTGGAGCACAATTTCACAAATCTTGGGATCAAAGAAGATTTTAAACAACAAACCAACACTCCTGTCTAATAACGATGGTCAGCTTTCAGCCTCTGATTCTGCTATTGAGTTCAATAGGTTCTTCTCTTCCATTGGGTCATCCCTTGCAAATGATATTCCATCTTCCAGTACTGAGGTTAAGGACTACCTTACAGGTAACTATCCACAGTCTCTGTACCTAAAGCCTACTAATTCCACTGATGTCAATGAGATAATCCTTTCCCTTAAAACCAAGTCTAGTGCCCTTGAGGAGATTCCGACATTAATTTACAAAAAAGCCTCCAGATCCTTAGCCCCTGCAATTGCATTGCTCTTCAACAAGTCACTTGAACTCCAAACCTTCCCAGATATTCTAAAAAAAGCGAGAGTAACCCCTGTCCACAAATGTGGTGATCTCACTGATGTTAACAACTACAGACCTATTTCAATCCTGCCTAACTTATCAAAAATTTTGAAAAACTAATCTACAAGCAGCTTTACTCTTATCTAGCCAAGCACAATATACTTAGCTCTTGCCAATATGGCTTCAGACCTAAAAAAAGCACTAACGATGCACTTATTAGTATGATTAACTTAATTCATGCAGCTCTTGATAAAAATGAGTTCCCTGTTGGTTATTTGTGGACCTGCGTAAGGCTTTTGACACTGTGAACCACCAAAACCTTCTTCTTAAATTACATCATTATGGAGTCAGAGGACTCTCCCTGCAATACCTCAAATCTTACCTTACTGACAGACTCCAGTATGTTTCTGTGAACAATTCAATTTCTCCTACCCTACCCATCAACATTGGTGTTCCTCAGGGCAGTATACTTGGCCCTCTCCTCTTTCTCATCTACATTAATGACCTTCCAAATGCCTCCCAACACCTTAGACCAATTCTATTTGCTGACGACACAACCTTCATTTACTCCAGTCCTGACCCCCTTGCTCTAAATGCCACAGTAAATACCGAGCTTAATAAAGTCCATCTTTGGCTAACTGCCAACAAACTCACCCTTAACATTGACAAAACTTTCTATATTCTGTTTGGCAATAAATCCTCTAACCAAATAAATCTCAAGATTAACAATACCCAAATTTGTAACAAATTAGATGGCAAATTCCTTGGCGTTCTCATTGATCACAAGCTTAATTTCCAGGGACACATTCTAAATATATCAAAAAAAGTTTCAAAAACTGTTGGCATTCTTTCTAAGATCAGATATTATGTACCCCGCCCTGCCCTGGTGACTCTCTATTACTCCCTCATCTATCCATATCTCAACTATGGTATTTGTGCTTGGGGTTCTACTACCCAAAATCATTTACGTCCTCTAATTACTCAACACAAAGCTGCTATTAGGACAATATCCAACTCTGGCCCCAGACATCACTCGGTACCCCTACTCAAATCTCTCAATATGTTAGATATTAAGTCACTGCACATTCTCTCATGTGTATTATACATATATAAAACGCTGAACTGTAATGCCAATCCTGACCTCAAAAGCTTCATTGAAAGCTGTAACAGAACCCATGAGCACCACACCAGAAATAAATACAGTTTTGATATTCCAAGAGTACGACTTAACCAAACTAGAAATGCTCTACAAATCAAGGGACCCAGAATGTGGAATGACCTTCCCAACCATGTTAAAGACTGTACCTCTCTCAACCAGTTTAAGATTAAAACTAAACACTACCTGATAAACTCCCTGTAACCTACCTTACCCCTCTATTGTCAACCCATGTCTTATTTTTTTTTTTTTTTTTTTTATTCAACGCTGTTTGTCTACATATTGTATTTGTGCTGCTTTTCAGTCATGTTCCCCCCTTTTTTTTACCTTTATTTGTATCTGTTCTCAAACATTTTATTCTTTTTGTCCAATTAGTATTAAGTTTTAGATATTAATGTTTTCTTGCCCGAAACGCATTGCGTAATAGTGGCTTTAGGCATTGTATGTACTAGCTCTATCTATAAATTGATCCACTTATGTAAAATCTCTCTATGTATGTACCTTTCCTGAATAAACATATTTATTATTTATTATTTATAATACTTTAGCATAATATAACTGAAGTGAAAGTGAGATATATGCCTTTTTATAGTTATGTGATGGCTATCCGGGAGTGTGAGGCCTGCAAACAATGAATCAATGGTTAATTCCTTTGCATATATGCAAGTAACATTAAAGGTCTATTGTCACATAAACACAGATCTAGACGATAATGTGATACATTTCAAGGAAATATATCTTAAATGAAAGCCAAGATATGGTTAAATATATAGCCAATACCACACCATCGCCGTGTCCGGACACGCGATGGTGTCGCTGAACTTCCAATGCATCAGTGTCCTGCCAGGCGGCCTATAGGCTTCACAATCAGATAAAATTTGTAATTCGGAGAGATGCGTTGATAACCGCAAATGTTTTATATTTTAAATACAGATATAAACTTTGTTTTCAGACTTTATTGCAACAATATCTCAAGTATAATACCAAGATATATTTTGGATTTAACAATTTCCTATAAAGTTGCAATGCTACCTTAATTGTATATGATCATCATCATATACAGAAAGAAATTAACTTATAAAATGTTGAGGTAAAGATAGACGTATGT
>WNGS01022051.1:0-10765 GCA_020271785.1 Procambarus virginalis
CCGTCTGCAGTGTCCACGTATTGCACCTCACCTCACTTTACCCTTCTCTCCTGCACTATGTTTGATGTCCACCGGTACTCGATCTGTAAATCACTCCTTCTGAAGATGTATTAATATACGAAATTACTTAAGGAAATTCCTGTTTCATTTTTCCTCCGTGGTCTGACATTGCCACATTTTTAATCACGTGTATTATTTTCGTGATACACACACCACACACACACACACACACACACACACCACACACACACACCAACACACAACACCACACACACACACACACACACAACACACACACAAAATATTAACATATATATATATATATATAATATATATTATATATATATTATATATATATATATATATATATATATATGAGAGCTTACATTGCCAACATTACGGATGAAAAAGCACTGATAAAGCTGGATTTGAAAAATGCCTTCAATCTGGTTAGAAGGGATGCAGTACTCAGTGCGGTTCATCGCCTTTTTCCTTCCCTCTACCCGTTTGTAAACTCCTGCTACAGCAAGAATCTAACTCTGCTTTTGGGGAACATGAAATCGAATCACAAGAAGGTGTCCAACAGGGTGACCCCCTTGCTCCTTTCTTTTCTGCCTAGTCATCAAGAAAGTCACCGATAACCTGTCCAGTGAGCTCAACATTTGGTTTTTGGACGATGGTACTCTAGCCGGCTCCAAAGACGCACTCTTGGACGACATAAGAATAATTCAGGAGCAAGGAGCAAGTCTAGGCCTCACCCTGAACCCTTCCAAGTGCGAAATAACCTCCACCAACCAGCACAGAATAGAGCAAATAAAGGTTGTTTTGCCTGACATTCATACAACAAACCCTGAGGACAGCACACTCCTAGGTGCTCCTCTTGGAAGGAATGCCATCGACGAGGTCCTTGGTAAGAAGATCACTGACCTGAAGAGAATGAACGAGAGGATTGAAGACATCGATGCCCATGATGCACTTTACCTCATCACCAGATGCTTGTCCCTCCCCAGGCTGACCTACTTTCTAAGATGTTCTCCATCTTTCAACAATATTAAATTAGAAGAGTACGACAGCTTGCTGAAATCAACACTAGAAAAAGCCCTCCATCTTTCCCTCAGCAACTTGCAGTGGAAACAGGCCTCCCTTCCTGTCAGACTCGGGGGCCTTGGCGTGCGCACAGCAACACAAATTGCTGTACCAGCGTTCCTGTCCTCTTCAGTGGGGTCTGACAACTTGGTGAAGGAAATCCTACCTGAGCACCTAGTTCAACAGGCAGGGGTACATGATCCCAGCTTCACAGACTGCACAACCAAATGGGTCTCTCTCGCAGGACCAGCACCCCAACCACTGCCTTCTGAAGCCCATAAGCAATCCAGCTGGGATCGCCCCATTGCCGACCAAGAAGCTGCAACTTTGCTAGAAGCTGCGACAACACCACATGACACTGCCCGACTTAGAGCAGTAGCAGCTCCCCATGCAGGTGATTTCCTATTAGCAATCCCAATGTCAGCAACCGGCACCCGTCTCACACCGCAGGCCCTCCGAATTGCCGTGGCTCTCCGTCTCGCTGCCCCAATCCACACCGAATACAGGTGTATTTGCGGCGAGGCAGAGGCCGACAGGTACGGACGGCATGGTCTTCTCTGCCAAAGGACAGGAGGATGGCATGCAAGACACGGCGAGGTCAATGACATTATTAAGAGAAGCCTTACCACAGCCGGTTGTCCAGCAGAGAGAGAGCCACGCTACCTAATGTCCCGCAACTCTAACGAGCCTGTCGGTCGCCCAGATGGAATCACGGTGAACCCCTGGAAGAATGGTAGACAGTTGGTGTGGGACTACACTTGCGTCTCAACTTTAGCCAATACCTATGATGACTTCAGTGCTACTCAAGCAGGAGGAGCTGCCAATCACCGGGAAGCGGCCAAGTCACGTAAATACAGAGACCTTGAGCACCACTACAATTTTGTCCCCATTGCCTCAGAGACACTTGGTGCCTGGGGTAAAAGTGCTGCTAGCTTTTTGAAGGAGTTGGGGTCTAAGCTAATCGAAACAACTAGAGACCCTAGAGCTGCCAGTTTTCTTTTTCAGCGCCTCAGTGTGGCAATCCAGAGAGGAAATGCTCACTGCATCCATGGTTCCTGCCCGCCATCTGAGGAGCTGGAGGAGCTTTTCAACTTGTGACAAGCACCCATGTACCCTGCATATAATCTATATTGTAACTTTTTTGTGTAATGACATTTTCAAATAAAGTTAGATAAGTATACACACATACCAAAAGAATAGGGGTGGTAGGAGAAGAAAATATCAAAGTGTTCAGTGAGGATCCACAAGGTCTTCTCTGAGTACTCTTTATTTTCTTCTCCGAGGCTATGGGTCCCTACACTTGCACCAGAGGTGGTACCCTTTCTAGGTTTAATTTTATATATATATATATATATATATATATATATATATATATATATATATATATATATAAATATATATATATGACAATGTCAGACCAAGGAGGAAAAATGAAACAAGAATTTCCTTAAGTACTTTCGTATATTAATACATCTTCAGAAGGAATACATCTCCACTGCTTCTGAAGATGTATTAATATACGAAAGTACTTAAGAAAATTCCTGTTTCATTTTTCCTCCGTGGTCTGACATTGTCACATTTTTAATCACGTGTTTATTTTCGTGATATATACACACACACACACACATATATATATATATATATATATATATATATATATATATATATATATATATATATATATATATATATATATATATATATATATATATATATATATATATATATATATATATATGTCGTACCTAGTAGCCAGAACTCACTTTTTGGCCTACTATGCAAGGCCCGATTTGCCTAATAAGCCAAGTTTTCCTGAATTAATATATTTTCTCTAATTTTTTTCTTATGAAATGATAAAGCTACCCATTTCATTATGTATGAGGTCAATTTTTTTTATTGGAGCTAAAATTAATGTAGATATATGACCGAACCTAACCAACCCTACCTAACCTAACCTAACCTATCTTTATAGGTTAGGTTAGGTTAGGTAGCCGAAAAAGTTAGGTTAGGTTAGGTTAGGTAGGTTAGGTAGTCGAAAAACAATTAATTCATGAAAACTTGGCCTATTAGGCAAATTGGGCCTTGCATAGTAGGCTGAGAAGTGCGTTCTGGCTACTAGGTACGACGATATATATATATATATATATATATATATATATATATATATATATATATATATATATATATATATATATATATATATATATATATATATATATATATATATATATATATGTCGTACCTAGTAGCCAGAACTCACTTTTTGGCCTACTATGCAAGGCCCGATTTGCCTAATAAGCCAAGTTTTCCTGAATTAATATATTTTCTCTAATTTTTTTCTTATGAAAGGATAAAGCTACCCATTTCATTATGTATGAGGTCAATTTTTTTTATTGGAGTTAAAATTAACGTAGATATATGACCGAACCTAACCAACCCTACCTAACCTAACCTAACGTATCTTTATAGGTTAGGTTAGGTTAGGTAGCCGAAAAAGTTAGGTTAGGTTAGGTTAGGTAGGTTAGGTAGTCGAAAAACAATTAATTCATGAAAACTTGGCCTATTAGGCAAATCGGGCCTTGCATAGTAGGCTGACAAGTGCGTTCTGGCTACTAGGTACGACATATATATATATATATATATATATATATATATATATATATATATATATATATATATATATATATATATATATATATATACATATATATATATAAAGGCTTAGGGCAACGTATTTACAATATGACCAATATGTAAGCAATACTCTCACCAAGACCGGGCTATGGAAGAGCAAATATCCAGTTAGAGAAAGCCAGAACGGGGCTCCAATAAATGTATCTCCCTATGCAAACTTGCTAAAGTTATAACTTCTAGTCTAAATGTGCTTTTGCAGCACCTCATCAGTCAACCCTAGTTGAAAATCTATACACGCAACAAGATACAACAATAAAACAATAGATATAAATATATATTTCAATATCCAACCCCCCTTTCTCCTGTTTAGATCATAGATTTTGTAACTATGTGCATAATAGTACAAAGATTGCCGTTCTAAGCAATTAGGTTATCTTGAGGTTATCTTGAGATGATTTCGGGGCTTAGCGTCCCCGCGGCCCGGTCCTCGACCAGGCCTCTTTTTTGTTACACACTTAAGGATTACTCAAGGCCCTCGTACCACAAAGATACTTAATATGAGAAAGGAACTTAATATTCCAAGCGTTGTTGATCGTGTTACTGAAATTAACCGTCAAATTGGTATAAAAATGCTTAGGCTAACTCATCCTAATCCTTGCACAGAAGCCCTCCAGAATTACTTTATTGAAGATCAACATTGTTCCAAATGGATAACAAAAACTGGAACTCAACTCAGAATGTATCAGATTCATGATTTGTACCAAGAGAAACAACAACGGCACTTTCCTGCACCGTAGGAGATTACACCCTTTCCAGTTTTAATCCCTCCCTTTCCACCCAAGAAGCAAATTAGAGATCAGCCCAAGCTTCGTCTTGAGGCAAAGCTCAACGCCTTAAGCCATATTGATGCTCTGTCCACAGAGCATTCTCTCTCTCAAATCATATACACTGATGGTTCCCTACACCGCACCACGGGTGCAGCTGGAAGTGCAGTTGTGCTGACAATGGGAGATGGCTTGTACTTTGAGTGGGGAGTCCGTATAAACAACTGGGCCTCTACCCTTCAGACTGAACTATTTGCCTTGCTCCTTGCACTGAAATGTGTACAAGTCTCCAAACTTGATACATTAATTGTAAGTGACTTTTTATCATCCTTAAATGCTCTCAACTCTTTAAGACATAACTGTAACATGCTCATGTCCGAAGCTAGACACAAATACAACAAAATTATTAAGGATGGTAACAGAGTCCATTTCATGTGGTCTCCATCTCATGTTGGCCTCCGTATGCACGATAGAGCTGACAAGTTAGCCAAAGAATCTACCTTTTAAAGGAGCCGTTGAGTGTAACCTTGGATTGTCAATGAGCAATCTGAGAGCAGCAGTACACCGAGAACTTCAACAAGATCTTGTAGATCTGAGGCAAAGTGAAATTGACACCAGTAATTCCATCTATCATCATACTATCATGCAAGAGGAGCCACACATCTATGGATCATCCAATCAAATCAGCAGACTTCTAGATGTTACTACTGCTCGGCTTAGACTCGGTTACAAGTATCTCTGGGAATTCTCATTATCTGCTGATGTAGACCTAACCAAATGTAAACTGTGTCAACAAAATTATTCGCACACCCTCCGTCACTATGTGATGGAGTGCGAAAAGATACGTGAATTTAGAGACAATTCTATAACCAATGTTCCAGCGATGTGTAAATATTTCATTCAAATTGATCTGCTACCAGAAATTTTAGCCAAATATCCAGAGTTTGCTAACTGCAGGTAGTAACTATGTGATTGTAACCTATCCACCGCTGCCCGCTGGATGGGGGGCGGTGTGCAGGACAAACATATCAATTGTGACACTAGCTCTCCACATATGTCAGTTGCTTAATTTAGAACCTGTATTTGAGGTCGATCTCGAACCCATTGTTGATGTGACGACTTGTATTGAATTTTGTAACTAGCTCATCAAGATTGGAACTTGCTTAGCTAAATGAATTGTGGGGTTCAGTCCCTGAGCCCATTATGTGCCTCTGTAACCCTTTCCACTACCGCCCACGGGATGGGTATGGGGTGCATAATAAATGAACTAAACAAAAACTGTTACACACACCCAGGAAGCAGCCCGTAGCAGCTGTCTAACTGCCAGGTATACCTATTTACAGCTACGTAACAGGGGGCATCAGGGTGAAAGAAATATTTTGCCCATTTGTCTCCGCCTCCACCGGGGATCGAACCCGGATCCTCAGGACTACGAATCCGAAGCGCTGCCCACCCAGTTGTCAGGCGCCCTGCTACTAGGTAGTAGGGTTCTACTAGGTTCAAAGTTCTTCTTCTTCTTCTTGATAGTAGGTGCAGTTTGCATGAAGGGTTTGTCCTCCCGATGACTGCACCAGTACAGATGTTGGTAGAGGCGTTTATCTTGAGGATGATAAGAGTTTCAAAAGTGCTTGTTGCGTTGTGGTGTAGACAGAGGAGCGGCGACTAGAACAGAGGTGTGAGTTAGAGCGAGACTTGCCGCACCGTAGTGTTGTGTTTATGGTCTCAGCTGATCCTTGGTACTGCGACGAGGCGGTTGTTTTCTGTGTTTAGCTGTTGGTGGCGCCAGGTATAAATGTGGCGCGGGTCAGATGTGACCCAATTTGTTGGTCGACTGGTGATATTTAGCCAGTGCTTTGACTATTTGGTATTTTTCTTGTAACGAGTGGTCACCGCCTCCTAATATATGCTCGATGGTAAAGGGTATTTTAAGTGAAATAAGTACTTGTTTGAGATTTACTCTGGTCGGAAGCAGTGAAGGAGATAGTGTTCGACTGTTTCAGGAACCTGACAGTGGATGCAGAGTTCGTTGATGTCTGTTCTGTACTTAGAGCTGTGTGCTGCTAGTTTGGTATGTCCCAGCCTTAATCTGGTCATCGCTATATCAATTTCTCTGCTTTTATATCTGACATGTTTCCAAGTTTCCCATTTCTTTTTTATGGACCCATAGTACAAAGGTGAGTATGACGTTTTCCATTTCGCCGCAAAATCTTGGGTGATGGTATTTTTGAAGGCTCCTTTACGTGCAACATGGGGAATTGGATGACGGGTAATGCGAGGTGTGTTGTGCATTGCTTTGGCTAGTTGATCTACTAGTTCATTATGGAGAATACCACAATGCGCTGGGACCCATTGGATAGAGGTATCGTAACCGTTCAATCGATGTTCATAAAGAAGTTGAAGACATGGGTAAACAAACTCCTTGCATGTTGTTGAAGAGTACGTAATTGCTTGAATCGCACTCTTGGAGTCACTGCAGATTGTATATGTCCCGATTGGTAATGTTGTGATTATTTGGAGAGCTTGATATAAGGCATATAATTCAGCTGTGAAAACAGATAGTTGGTTTGGTAATCGCCATCCCTGCTTGAGATGGTATTCCGGTATCCATACAGCGCTAGTGACCGAGGGTACGTTGTTCATGATGATGCGAGATCCATCTGTATAAATCTCTGTGGTATTTGGGTAGCAATTTTTCATTGTTGAGAGAAAGACTGAGGCTATGGCTGAGTTTGGTGCAGACTTTGGAATGCTGTCTTCGAGTTGTATTGCTGTATTAGGAGTTGTATAAAGCCAAGGTGGAATAGGGGGAACAGTAAGTTGGGTTTCCGAGTTTTGGAGTAGAGAGAGGTCTATATTGAGGTTATTTGTAGCCCGTGTGAGGAAAGGTTGCGAGTGATTTGTTGGGAAGCGGGGGATATGTGGGTTAACTGTTGGGTTAATTTTTGATCTGTATGGGTGTGTCTGGTGAGCAGTGGTACAGAGTGACAGATAGTTGGCACACATTATGTCTCGTCTGGTGGCTAGGCTTGTGAGGCCCGTTTCCCCGTAAAGTCCGAGGATAGGAGTGGAACGCATTGCGCCACATATAAGTCGCATGGCATTGTTTTGAATGACCTCTAGGCTCTGTAGGTTGGTAGGCGCAGCCGACGCATATGCTTGGCAACAATAGTCTAGTTGGCTGCGAATGTAGGTTGTATAGAAACGAAGCAGGATTTTATGGTGTGCTCCCCAGGTGGTGCCAGTGAGGGCTTTCAGTATGGCGAGTCGGGGTTGTGTCGTCTGTTTAAGGTGTTGAATGTGTGCTTTCCAGGTAAGTGAGGGCGAGTCTAAGTGCATGCCAAGGTATTTATGTTCTTGTACGTGTTGGATGGGAGTGTTGTGTATTGTGAGGGTAGGTAGATGAGCAAGTCTTTTTTTAGTGAAAATTTGATAATAGGTTTTGGTAGTACTAACTTGAAGGCCCCATTGTTGTGTCCAATCTATGAGGTGGTCAAGTGCTGTTTGCATTGTTGAGACTGTGTTAGGTAAGGCATTGTCTGAATAATACAATGTTAAGTCGTCGGCGTACGCTGAGAGGTGAACAGGATGGGTGTTTGGCAAATCTGCTAAGAATGCAGCAAAAAGGGTTGGGCTTAGTATGGAGCCTTGTGGGACACCCGTTTATTTTGGATGTCATCGGAAAACTCGCCTTGTATATAGACTTTAGAGGTCCTGTTCGTAAGATAGGATTTTAACCATAAAAGTAATCTTCCCTGTACGCCTAAACGCGCAAGCTTTGCGAGGAGGCAAGTATGAGGAATGCTATCAAAAGCTCCTTTGAGGTCTAAGTAGAGAACAATACAAAATTTGCTGCTTCTGAGGGCGGTGCGGATTTCATGTTCAAGGCAAAGTATTTGATCGAGTGTGGAGCATTGCGGTCGAAATCCAGCTTGGAGTGACGGTATAATATTATTATACTCTAGGTACCATTGGAGGCGAGTATGTACTAGTCTTTCCATGACTTTACTAATGCATGATAGTAGGGAAATAGGTCTGTATGACGCAGGTTGGGATGGGTCTTTTCCTGGTTTAAGGAACGGAAGAATAATACTGGTCTGCCATTGTGAGGGAATATTTCCGTGAGTCCAGCATAGGTTGTAATAGTTTAGGATAGTACTATGTGCGGTCGATGGAAGATATTTAATGAGTTCATATGGAATTCCATCCTCTCCAGGTGCCTTGCCAAGAGGTAGGCGAGTTAAGGCTAAGTGTAGCTCGCTTAAGGTGAACATGTTGTCGACGCCGAGCATGGGTAGCAGTATGGCACGGTCAATTTCTTGTCTGAGGGGGAGTTCTTGGGCATGAAAGAAGGGTGTTGAGAGGGTAACTTTAAGACATTCAGCAAGAACATTTGCACGCTCCTGAGGTGTTTGACAGAGTGAACCGTTGATCATCAGGGGAAACGAAGGGAATGTTGGGCGACCTTTAATGCTGTTAAATGTAGCCCAGACTTTTGAATGTGGCGTAGTGGGTGTGAGGCTATCACAAAATTTTGCCCATGATGCTCGCTTTGCTGACAGTATGGTTTTTTTGGCTTCTGCTGTGGCCCGCCGGAGATTAACCCAGTTCTGTAGGGAGGGTTGACGTCTTTGTTTTTGTATGGCTCGTCGGCGTAAGGCGACTGTTCGTGCACATTCTGCGTTCCACCACGGTTTAAGTGGTTTGTTGGACCTATGTCCTGAAGTTTTCTTAAGCATTTGGGTGGCTGCAGAATTTATGGCCGAGGTGATTGTGGACAGTCGCGTGTTTGGGTCTACATCGTCTGTATCTGGGAGACAGACAGTATCAGCCCATTTTTTCTTATCTAGTTTCTTAATGTTCCACTTGGGGAGCGTTAGGGGGTGGGTTGGTGGCTGAAAGTTAGTAAATTTTATAATGAGGGGTTTGTGGTCACTACCAATATCTGGTCCAGTATGAAACTGTAGTTCATGTTGAAAGTGCGCCGAGCCAAAGCAGATGTCCAATGAGGCTTCATAATTGGTTCTGTAGTTAAAGTAGGTTGCAAGGTAGGGCGGCGAAAGTAGAATATATGGTGTAGTGTCTAGGTAGTTATATAATCGGTGCCTGCAGTATTTTGGGTACCTCTACTCCATGTGGGGTGGTTTGCATTTAGATCACCTGTAACAATGATCGGTTGCCGTAATTGGTTTAGATAAAATTCCAGTTCATTTAAATTTATTGTGCCACCAGGGTTGTATATACCCAGAAAGGATATGTGTGTACCATTGTAGGGTATTAGGCATGCTAAAATTTCTAGTTTACCATTTACAAAATGTGTAAGCGTTACAGGTTTACATGTCATGTTACTCCGTGTTAGGAGGAAAATACCACCACCCATACGGTTTGGTCTGTCCAGTCTCTGCATCTGAAAGTTTTTAAAAATAGGATTTTGTTTGGGAGTGAGCCAGGATTCGGTTATGAAAGCTAAGTCCGGTTTGGATGAGTAAAGGAATTGTTTAAGTTCTGTGAGGGATGTTTTAATGCTTTTTGCGTTCCAAGTCATGAAGGTTAGGGGAGCCATTTAGGATGTATGGGTTATGGATGTGTCTGTTTTCCTTGGCATGCCAGTAGTAGTACGTGTTGGATACCTAGATGTGGATGTGGGCTGTGTCTTACTCTTGGTACTGGCGGTTTGGGTTTGTGGCAAGTCAGCCTGTGGAATGATTTTGGTAAGGCGTGCTAGGGAGTTATTTATGAGTTTTTCTATCATCTGTTCAAACAATGTGTGTCCAGCAATGGTGGCTTTGTTTGGGCGGATGTCAGTGTCTGTAGCTGTTGATGGGATGTCTTTTGGGTCAGCCTCAGGGGTGGGTTGTGTTACTTGTGTAAAGAATTTAGTTAGAAGTCGGTCCAGCGTCTTTTCTAGTGCATTTTCGATGCGTGTGAAAAGTTTCAACAAGATCATTTTCAATGCGAGTGACAAGAGTTTCAACAAGATCAGGATTCAGTTGTGCATTTTGTGAGAGATGGTTGGACCCCGGGGTTGTGGGAGTGTCGGTGACAGATATATCAGGTACACGCAAAGGCTGTGGTTTGAGTGTGAGGTAGTGTTTGATGGGCTGTGTTAGGTTGTTTCAATGCACTACTGTATAGCATGTTGTTGGTAGGGAGAACCTTAGTTTTTGCTGCTGCTGCTATGTATGAAGGACATTGTTTGAATGTAATGTCGTGATCGCCACACA
>WNGS01022052.1:0-11704 GCA_020271785.1 Procambarus virginalis
GTTTTGGGGGGCGAGGGGTACATGCCGTTTTGGAACAGGGTGTAGATACTCCACCCCAAATTATGTCAATTTTCAATTAGGGACAAAAAATGCTACAATCTTCAGTGTCCGGAATTCCACGTGAGAGGTACACAACGTTATAGACGGGAAATCAGTATGACACTACTGGCAATTTTTTAGAGGAAGGCAGAAACAGAGCAGAAAATATAAGAGAGAGGAACAGTCAGATGGAACCACCACAGGATTACAGAGGGGAAGGGAGATACCCACAAGTCTGGAATACACATTACCAACAAACACACAGGTACTACACACAACACTCGCCCCACTACCGAAACTGGACGAATCACTTCGAAAACAACACACCCTGGACGCAAACACAGTGGCCCCCTTACCAGAGCCTCAGATATTAACACCAAGTAAGGCATCCAGCACTTCCACTACCACGATAACATCATTTATATTTGCCAACATTCAAGGTATAAAAACACGCAAATCCAACAAAGTTCACTTTATAGATGGTCTCCTTCATGAGGCAAATGCAGTGTTTGCAGCCCTAACAGAAACCCACACAAAGGACTACCATGATGGTGAAATATGGATCTCAGAGTACAATCTTTTCAGATGTGATAGGAAACACCGGCTTCAGGGTGGGGTCAGCCTATACATCAAAGACACACTCATCTGTACTGAGCTGCTAAACACCTCAAATGATATGGTGGAAGTGCTGATAATCAAAATAGAGATTATAAATGTAGTTATTGTCCTTGTATATAAGTCACCGGAGGCAAACCCTCAGCAGTTTAAAGACCAACTAATGAAAGTAGAACACTGCTTGGAAAACCTCACAAATCCAGCTCCGAACATCATCCTGCTTGGGGACTTCAACCTACGGCACCTGAAATGGAAGCACCTGGCTAATACAGTAATATCAGAAAGAATACCAGGAAGTAGCCTTAATGAACAGGCACATGCAAATGACCTGCTACGGATGTGCGACAGGTTTGCCTTAAACCAGCAAATAGTAGAACCAACCAGGAAGGAGAACACGCTGGACCTCATTTTCACTAATAATGATGAATTGATCAGGAACATAATGATTACAAATACCTGTTACTCAGATCACAACTTAATTGAAGTTATGACAACCATGGGGAATAGACCTTCAAAACCAGTCCAGATTCCCGGTGGAGGAGATTTCAGCAAATTCAACTTCAATAATAAACAGATAAACTGGGAGCAAATAAACCAGGACTTCACAGAAATAAACTGGGAAGAACAGCTAGGAAATGCGAACCTGAACCAGTGCCTGGAAAAAATAAGCTCAGTAGCACTAGAAATATGTACAAACCGCATCCCCCTAAGAAAAAAGAGGAAGAGATGCAGATTGGAACGAGAACGTCGTTCCCTATATAGGCGAAGAAAACGAATCGCGGTACAACTTGAGAGTCGCACCCTATCTCAGGAACGGCGAAGAAGGTTAGGTAGCGAAATAGGAAAATTGAACTCAAGCTACAAGAATCATACAAAACGCAGGAGAGGGAAAGAGAGCAAAAGGCCATCAGTGAAATAGAGAGAAACCCGAAATATTTTTTCTCCTATGCAAAATCAAGATCAAAAACCACATCTAGTATCGGGCCCCTGCGAAAGGAAGATGGAACTTTCACCGATGACAACAAAGAAATGAGCGAGCTACTGAGGAAGCAATACGACTCTGTCTTCAGCGAGCCATTAAACGCACTAAAGATCGATAACCCAAATGAATTTTTCATGGATATGATACCAACATCAAATCATATATCAGACGTCACCCTATCCCCACTGGATTTTGAAGAAGCCATAAACAGTATGCCTATGCACTCCGCACCAGGCCCGGATTCTTGGAACTCCATATTCATCAAGAACTGTAAAAAACCACTATCGCAGGCCCTTCACATTCTGTGGAGACAAAGCCTAGATACTGGCGTTATTCCTGATATACTAAAAACAGCAGAGATAGCACCACTTCATAAAGGAGGAAATAAGGCAGAGGCAAAAAATTACAGACCGATAGCACTAACATCGCACATCATAAAAATTTTTGAGAGAGTGCTAAGAAGTAAGATCACAAAATACATGGAATCACAGCATCTCCATAACCCCGGACAACATGGTTTCAGAACAGGGCGCTCTTGCCTGTCGCAGTTGCTGGACCACTATGATATGGCATTAGATGCTATGGAAGACAAACAAAACGCTGATGTAATTTACACAGATTTCGCAAAAGCTTTTGATAAATGTGACCATGGTGTTATTGCCCATAAAATGCGCTCAAAAGGAATTACCGGAAAAGTAGGCAGATGGATCTACAATTTCCTGACCAACAGAACCCAATGTGTAATAGTCAACAAAATAAAATCCAACCCGTCAACCGTTAAGAGCTCAGTCCCCAGGGTACTGTGCTTGCTCCAGTACTTTTTCTCATCCTATATCGGACATAGACAAGAACACAACCTATAGCACTGTATCATCCTTTGCAGATGACACTAGGATCTTCATGAGAGTAGGCAACATAGAGGACACGGCGAACCTCCAGTCAGATGTAGATCAGGTCTTTCTATGGGCTACAGAAAATAATATGGTGTTTAACGAAGACAAGTTCCAGCTCATGCGCTATGGAAAAAATGAAAATATAAAAACGGAAACCACGTACAAAACTCAGGCAAATCATAACATAGAACGAAAAGGCAATGTAAAGGATCTGGGTGTACTCATGTCGGAAGACCTTACCTTTAAAGAACACAATAAAGTAGCCGTCACAACTGCAAGAAAAATGACAGGTTGGATAACAAGAACTTTTCACACTAGAGATGCTATACCGATGATGACACTTTTCAAAACGCTTGTGCTCTCTAGAGTGGAGTACTGCTGCACAATGACAGCCCCTTTCACTGCTGGTGAAATTGCTGACCTGGAGAGCGTGCAGAGATCCTTTACTGCTAGAATCCACTCGGTAAAACATCTAAACTATTGGGACCGACTAAAGAGCCTAAATCTGTATTCCCTTGAGCGCAGGCGGGAGAGATACATAATAATTTACACGTGGAAAATATTAGAGGGGCTGGTCCCAAACCTGCACACAGAAATAACATCACATGAGACCAGAAGACATGGCAGGATGTGCAGAATACCCCCGTTGAAAAGCAGAGGTGCAACTGGTACTCTGAGAGAGAACTCTATCAACATCAGAGGCCCGAGACTGTTCAACACGCTTCCACTACACATAAGGGACATAACTGGCAAACCCCTCACAGTGTTCAAGAGAGAACTGGATAAGCACCTCCAAAGGATACCTGATCAACCAGGCTGTGACTCATACGTCAGGCTGCGAGCAGCCGCGTCCAACAGCCTGGTTGATCAGTCCAGCAACCAGGAGGCCTGGTCGATGACCGGGCCGCGGGGACGATAAGCCCCGGAAGCACCTCAAGGTATCCTCAAGGTAAGGTAAGGTACCTCTGTTGGTGTTCGCTGCTGGCGATTGACTGCCCCGAGTGTTTTGGGGGGGCTCTACCCTAGTTTGCCTTGGGGTAAGTGGTAGTTTTTGCACTGGTAAGGGCGCGGGATACTGCATAGCTAGCTTTCACCTATAACAGCGCCGGCTCTGTTCCTCTGGGTACGTTGTCATTCTTGTGAGGTTTTTCTTTTCTTTTTGTTTTTGCCTAGTGGGGGGTCTGCCTTGTTTTTCTCCTCCCTTATACTAGGGTTATTGTGTGTGATGGTGGTACCCCCTGCTTCCACCTCTGAACCCCCTCGTGAGTGGACACGTCCTGGGGGTTCAGCATTAGCAGTTTGATTGGTAGCTTGGGCGCTGGTTAGCAGTACCCTGCCTGGGATAACTCTTAGCAGACCCAGTCTAGGGTCCCTGGGAAACTCCGCAGGGCACTTGGGTGCACTGGTTGAGACCCTCAAGTCCCTTCTCGCTTTGTGCGAGTTTGAGGGTTGCTCTGTCCTCTTGCCTCAGGGTGATGCTCATTGTTTTTGCCTTCGTCATGCTGCCTGTTGGGTTGGTGACACATTGACCCCGAGTCCTGCGAGCATTGTTGCTTGTTTGTGGCTCCATTCACCCAATCTGTTGATGACATTCTTTGGGTGCAGGCGGCTCGCGCATTGCCAGATAAGTTGTTGTAACGCGCTACTTTGGTTGCTTCCCTGGATGCCCCGAGGCTGCCCCATTTTGCTTCTAGGGATTCAGATTTGGGGGGTATTTGTCGCATCAGCCTTGGTTCAGTTCGCGCCCCCCTCGTTCTTGCCCTGCTGTGGTTCGTTCGGTTTCCCCTTCCCCTGCTTCCGGATCCAGGGCATCTAAGGACTTCGGGGTCAGGGCAGAGTTTCGAGGTTTAAGACGTGGGCAGTTTTGGGGGTTACTCCTTCCGGGGTTGTGTTGGAGGCATTCAAGTCTGTTCCTCCAGCCGTAGCTCCGGGGTCTGACCAGTGGGCCCGCTCTCTTCCTGCTATTTTGGCTGCCCCGGCTTTTTCTTTTGAGGCCGGGGCTTTGGAGGATGACTCGCCCTTGGGACCTGACATGGTGGTTCCCGGGGTTGAGGAGGAGCTTACTTGGGGGCCTTGGGCCCCGTTGGACCCCACCTGGGTTTCCCGATCTTCCAACCAGGGCTTACTGTTACTAGGAGTGGGGTTTTCCTTTCCCCTCCATCTGCGTACAAGTTGACTTTGGGCTTTCCATGTCCCTTGTGGTTCATCGACTTTGTCCTTCTGTGGGGCATTTTCTCCACTTTCCCACCTTTCTTTTCTAGGACCTGTGTTCTGTGTCACGCCGCAATCATTTTCTGTTGTCTCAGGTCCTGCATGACTGTTGGTCACGGATGCTATTGGGTGCATCTGTGCCTTCGTGCTTTTGTGCTTGTTGGTCTAGGATCTCGAAGGTTCGAGTAGATCTTCAAGGCTTTTGCATTATTGAAAAGTGTTGCCTTCCAGTGGGGCTTACCTCCAGTCCTTTCTAGGACTCGTTGGTACTCTTCCGTACTTTTTCTACCCTTTCGATGCTATTTCTGATTTTTTAATAGTCGCCCCTTTCCGTCCTTTGTCTCGACATTACTAATTATAGTTACATATTCCTTGTTGGCACCCTCCCCAGGAGTCGAGTGGTGCAGCCCAGACCTCATGCGTCCTGCGCATGCGCTGTGGTGATTGTTTTGGTCTGGTCGGTGTAAACATATGTTGGTGTTCCGCGCACGTTCTCCTAGGTAGTACGCCGCTCTCGCGTATCTTATATCTCCAGTCATCGCCCCCTAGATTTTGGGGGAATTCTGGGTTTTATATGTTGGGAACACATCTAGTTCTTTCTCTGCTTATGGGTGTAGGGTGGCTGGGAGTGGCACCTCCTCCGCCTCTCCACTGCACCTGAACTCCTGCACAAGCATCTCTGGACATGCTCCTCTAGCAATGCTCCCAGACTATTACACTGCTACGCTGTGTCGTGTCAAGATAGTGCCTACACTCTTCAGGCTGACAGTCTGGTGACTGTCAGCCACCAGCCATTCTGGACACTTTCATTGCCCGTCGTTCAGTGCCTGGTTGCACCCTTATATATGTTCTGAACCATAATGAGATCTGACCCAAGTAGCAGTTGGGTTGGCCCATATGTTGCATTTTTGCGGTGGTCGCCCGGGTTGACATCGGCGAGCGCTGATTTTAACGTTCAACATTTCCCTTAGCTATGTCATCCCCATGTCGCAGTTGTACAACACTGACCTAACCTAATATTACCTATCCTCACCTAACATTAAAAATCTTAGGATTTTTGGTTTACCGAGTTATCAGGATGTTTTCAACACTATTCTTAGGGCGTTCCCCGATTTTGACTTGGGCGACCGTTGTGGGAGCACAGTGCGTGGGTTGGACCAGTTGACATTCTGGTCAGATTCTAACAAGGTTTCGGCTATATGTCCGTTACGTATACACATACAGTACGTATGCCTTGTATACAGTCGGCGTATATAAATGCCTTTTATACCCCTCGTCTTCCTCCTATGGGTTGGAGGACTTGTTTCCTGTTCTTGGGGTCTGGGTATTGGTGCTAATGTGGGGTATGCTTCTCTCATTAGCACTTGAGTTTGGGGCAAGTGTCTTGTTTTCCCTCGCTACTAGTCTGTGTATGTTCATGTACCTTCTGTTGCCGATTGTTTATGCTCTTGTCCCTGGCTTCCAGTGCTTGAACTGTCTTTTGGGTCTTTTCATTGCATTTTTACATCTTCCTATCTCTATACTACACATTGTTGTGCATCTTGGCTAAACTCATGCTTGTACTAGGTTGGGATATGTTCTTGTTCAGTTTCCTGTTGTAGAACAGGCCCAGTATTCCGGTATAGCTCTGCGTTCTTCCTCTTCTCCCCATCTGTCACTACCAGCATTTGTGTTGCACTGTCTGCTGGTGTCTGTAGCTTTCCGATCACCCACTCCTGCCCCTACTGTTCCTTTTCGTTGGGGCAGGGGGCATATGGCATATGCCTAAGAACTGCCAGTTGGATCTGGGGCTCCCCCTTTCCTGTCCCAGGGAGGGGGGGATTGTGCAGAGAGCGGCTTGGCAACGTGATGTCATGCTTGTTTGCTAATTTTCGTTGGGGAGTTCTGTCCACTCGTTCTGCTTTTGATAGCAATATTTGTACCAGAATATGGGTTTGTTTTGGGGTGTCTATCTTTGTGTGCCAGACCCGGTCGATGGCAGATATAGAATGCTCCCAATCACACTGGTTTCTATAGGCCATTGCTCCTCACGCCTCTATGAGGGGGCCAGGTTCTGGCTCGTGGTCTCCGGTAGGCAAGAACTCCATGCACTTTGACTGATGCCAGAAAGCTAATAGTTACCTATCAGCCTGGATAGCTTTGGGGAGCCTCTGGGTCTCACCCAGAAAATGGCATTTCATTACATTCAATGCTGGTTTTTTGGGCATTGGCAGGAATGACCATTTTGCTCTAACTACTGTCTAAGGGTTAATTAAAGAGCAATGTAAAGATGAGTTTAGCGACCCCTTGTTTTGCATATTTAATATATCCTTAGTCAATCATAGTGCCAGAATTGTGGTGGGTTGCAAATGTAGTGCCAATTTATAAAAAGGAGACATAGATCACTTGTATTGAACTATTGGCCAATTAACTGAATGTGTGTTTAGGAAAATACTCTAACTTGAATTGTTCATGAATGGCTTTAGCAATTATCATCTTGAATGACGAATATCAATAAAGGTTGCAGAACACGGTTGTACTAAGGGCTGTTGGTGTTTAACAAAGTTACTCATTCTTATCCAACATATTCCAAGTAGTAGATAAGAGCATGTCGAACATGTAGAGGATTCCAACATTTTATACCATGACTCTAGCATAGTCTGTAATACTGCGCCTCTTGAAAGACTTGTTAGGATAAATGGAGTTGTCAGTGGGGAAAGGGGTTGCAGGTGCAGACTTGTGGTTATTAATACAAGAATTGTTTAATTCTCATTTATACAGAAATAAATAGCAGCATTTCTAAATTTGCAGATAAAACAAAAATAAGGCAGAAAATATATTCAGAACACTTAAAATCACTAAAATCACATTTATATAAGCTTTTAAAAGGGAGGAAAGATTTTCAGATGCAATTTAATGTTAACAAAATAGGGTGTTGAGCTTAGCTAAAATAACTGGTAGATCATGTTTATGGAATACTTGGTGCTGAATAACCTAACTGGTCCAGTACCTGGCTTAATGCCTGAACCCTAGGAATTGGATAACAAATTGGCTTCAGCAATTCTGGAAGGCCCAAACTGGTACAGTACACCACTCCATCTTTTACCTAGCCTCTCAAGTAGAGTCACTCAAGTAGAGGATAGTTTGATCCAGATTGTCCTACTTAGTCTTAGCAATCAAGGTAATGAGAAAATCCACCAGGGCTGTGAGGTGGCACAAACCTACGAGCCCGGCATTGCCAGTTGCATACTATACTAGTGGACCACCATTGATTTGTAAAAGTCATTCAACCGGATTTCTACTGAAATCACAGGAAGTCTGGAGGCCCCTACTGAAGCCAGTCCAAGTTTTTATGTGTGTCCCACAAGCACTTGTGTGGAAGGGCAGAATGGTCCCACAAGCACTCGTGTGGAAGGGCAGAGTGGTCCCACAAGCACTCGGGTGGGAGGGCAGAGTGGTCCCACAAGCACTCGTGTGGATGGGCAGAGTGGTCTCACAAGCACTTGTGTGAAAGGGCAGCGTAATCCCACAAGCAGTCGGGTGGAAGAGCAGAGTGGTCCCACAAGCACTTGGGTGGAAGAGCAGAGTGACTCAAGCACTCGGGTGGAAGAGCAGAGTGGTCCCACAAGCACTTGGGTGGAAGGGCAGAGTGACTCTCAAGCGCTCGGGTGGAAGGGCAGAGGGGTCCTACACCTTACACCACAATTTCAGAAACAATGTAATCAAGTTAATGCTGTATTCACAATGGTTTGAAACTATGGTATAGTACTGTACTTCCAGTACTCTAAGATAAATTGTTAAAATCAAACTGGGATCGAGGATATACAGGTTTCTCGTGCTACCAACTCTGTCTTGATAAAGTTTAGGATGTATTTTGATTTTGCTGTGGGTAGGTGGGTGACAAGTATTACTAGCAGAGTTTTTATTGTTGAGATAAGCACCAGGAACACAAGACAGGAGGCAGTGATAATGGGTATGTTGCTGCCAGTTTTTTTTTTTTTTTTTGTGTGTGTAATTACCTAATTACCTAAGTGTAGTTACAGGATGAGAGCTACGCTCGTGGTGTCCCGTCTTCCCAGCACTCTTTGTCATATAACGCTTTGAAACTACTGACGGTCTTGGCCTCCACCACCTTCTCCCCCAACTTGTTCCAACCGTCTACCACTCTGTTTGCGAAAGTGAATTTTCTTATATTTCTTCGGCATCTGTGTTTAGCCAGTTTATATCTATGACCTCTTGTTCTTGAAGTTCCAGGTCTCAGGAAATCTTTCCTGTCGATTTTATCAATTCCTGTTACTATTTTGTATGTAGTGATCATATCACCTCTTTTTCTTCTGTCTTCTAGTTTTGGCATATTTAATGCTTCTAACCTTTCCTCGTAGCTCTTACCCTTCAGTTCTGGGAGCCACTTAGTAGCATGTCTTTGCACCTTTTCCAGTTTGTTGATGTGCTTCTTAAGATATGGGCACCAAACAACAGCTGCATATTCTAGCTTTGGCCTAACAAAAGTCATGAACAATTTCTTTAGTATATCCCCATCCATGTATTTAAAAGCAATTCTGAAGTTAGAAAGCATAGCATAGGCTCCTTGCACAATATTCTTTATGTGGTCTTCAGGTGATAGTTTTCTATCTAGAACCACCCCTAGATCTCTTTCTTTATCAGAGTTCTTTAAAGATTTCTCACATAATATATAGGTTGTGTGGGGTCTATGTTCTCCTATTCCACATTCCATAACATGACATTTATTAACATTAAATTCCATTTGCCAAGTGGTGCTCCATATACTTATTTATCCAGGTCTTCTTGAAGGGCATGACAATCATCTAAATTTCTTATCCTTCCTATTATCTTAGCATCATCAGCAAACATGTTCATATAATTCTGTATACCAACTGGTAGATCATTTATGTAGACAATAAACATCACTGGTGCAAGAACTGAACCCTGTGGTACTCCACTTGTGACATTTCTCCAGTCCGATACATTGCCTCTGATCACAGCCCTCATTTTTCTATCAGTCAGAAAGTTTTTCATCCATGTTAGAAGCGTACCTGTCACTCCTCCAATATTTTCCAGTTTCCAGAACAACCTCTTATGTGGAACTCTGTCGAAAGCCTTTTTTAGGTCCAGATAGATGCAGTCAGCCCAACCATCTCTTTCCTGTAATATCTCTGTTGCTCGATCATAAAAACTGAGTAAATTCGATACACAGGATCTACCAGATCGAAAACCATACTGTCTGTCTGATATTATATCATTTCTCTCCAGGTGTGCTACCCATTTAGTTTTAATTATTTTTTCCAATATTTTGACTATTACACTTGTCAATGATACCGGTCTATAATTAAGGGGGTCTTCCCTGCTTCCACTCTTGTAAATTGGAACTATGTTAGCCTTTTTCCACACATCAGCTACAACTCCTGTAAACAGGGATGCCTGAAAGATCAGTTGAAGAGGGATGCTGAGCTCAGGTGCACATTCTCTCAGAACCCATGGTGAAACTCCATCTGGACCAACTGCTTTGTTCTTATTTAGCTCTTTGAGCATTTTTTCCACTTCGTCTCTAGACACCTCTATGTGCTCTATGTTGTTCTCTGGAATTCTTATTGTATCTGGTTCCCTGAAGATTTCATTTTGTACAAACACACTTTGGAACTTTTCGTTTAATGTTTCACACATTTCCTTTTCATTTTCCGTGAATCTATTTCCCATTTTCAACCTCTGAATATTATCCTTTACCTGCAATTTGTTGTTTATGAATTTATAGAATAGACCTGGTTCTGTTTTACATTTGTCTGCAATCCCTTTTTCAAAATTTCTTTCTGCCTCTCTCCTCACTGCCGTGTAGTTGTTTCTCGCATCTTTGTATCGCTGGTATGATTGGGGGTTTGGCCTCTTCCTGTATTGATTCCATTTTTGTGTCTTTTGGTCTCTGGCCCTCTCGCACTTTCTGTCGAACCAATCCTGTTTCCTAGTTCTGCTTCTCTGTTTTGGTATAAATTTTTTTGTGCCTTTATCATATATTTCACAAAACTTGACATACATCTCATTCACTTCCTTGCCTAGCAACAAGTCTGTCCAATTATACTCCCTAAAAAATTTTCTAAGGTTGCCATAATGTCCTCTCCTAAAGTCAGGTTTTTCAATTGCATCGACCATCATATTTTCTTCCAGATTATAACGCATTGCATACTTTATCCCCAAAAAGACATGGTCACTTTTACCCAAGGGAGGAAGGTACTGAATGTCAAATATTTCTTCCTCCTTCCTGGTAAATATCAAATCTAGCATGGAGGGAACGTCACCTTCCCTCATCCTCGTAGCTTGTTTAACATGTTGATACAAGAATGTTTCCAGGATGAGGTCTACAAATTTACAGGTCCAGAAATCTTCTGTTTTAGCTTCATATGCTTCCCAGTCTATGGATTTCAAGTTGAAGTCGCCGACTATCAACAGTCGTGAACTATCGTTATCCGCTCTCGCTATGATCTCTCTCATTATCGTTATAAGACCTTCTCGTTTACTATCTAGCTCCTCCTTTGACCATGTGCTGCTTAGCGGTGGACTATATGCATTTATGATCACTAGTTTATCATCCTCATGGCAGATCTCTAGTGCTATTATGTCAACTTCTTGTGGATTGGTAGTCATTATTTCGTTCACCTTTAGGTGTTCTTTCACCAGCACAGCAACGCCACCGCCTTTCCTAATTTTTCTGTCCCGTCTCCAAATTGAGTAGCCCCTTGGGAATATGACCTCATTTAAAATAACATCTTCAAGTTTTGTCTCCGTGAGTGCAACAATGTCTGGTGTCTGCAGCTGTATTATATCACTTAACTCCAGTATCTTTGACCTTACTCCATCTATGTTGGTGTATGCAATCTTCAGGAACTTGTTCCCCATCTTCTATTTTTCACTCCCCCTTTCTCTAATGATTTTGTTGGTTTGCTTTTATGTACCACTTTACTGGTCTGCTACCCCT
>WNGS01022053.1:0-19264 GCA_020271785.1 Procambarus virginalis
AAAAGTAGGCAATAGCACAGAACCAGAAATAAGTAAATAAATAAAGTGTAAATAAATAAAGTAAATAAACTCGGGAAATTAAAATAAATTTATAAATAAACCTTAATTAGTTAATGAACTTTTAAATAAACAAACATAATCAGACAATAATTAATAAAGAACTAAAAGATAAGAAAGTAAACTAAAATTAAAAGCCAGGACAAACTAAAATTAAAATGGACGAGGCATAAGAAGTAAGTAGATTAAAACGTATGAACGGAATGATAAATAAACGCATAAGTGTGTAGCGAGCAGAAGTATAGGCAAAAGGAAATTAAATAAAGTAAATAAGTAACGAAGTGTAACAGTAAAACGGGGTAAGGACATAGAAACTTAACCAAATTAAGAGTAGACGGGAAAAGCGAAAAAAGTAGGCAATAGCACAGAACCAGAAATAAGTAAAATAAAATAAAGTGTAAATAAAATAAAGTAAATAAACTCGGGAAATTAAAATAAATTATAAATAAACCTTAATTAGTTAAAACTTCAAAAAAACAAAACAAAATTAGACATTAATTAAGTAAAGAACTAAAATAAATGTAGTAAAACTAAAGTAAAAAGCCCGGACATAAGAAAACTAATAATAAATAAGGATAAGGGCATAAGAAGTAAATAGAATAAAATGTATAAGACGGAATGATAAATAAATAAACGCAGAAGAGGGTAGCGGACGAGCAGAAATAAAGGCAAAAGTAAATTAAATAAAGGAAATGAATAACGAAGTGTAACAGTAAAATGGAATAAGGACAAAGTAAACTTAACGAAAGTAAGAATAGACGGGGAAAACGAAAATTGTAGGCAAACACGGAACCAGAAAAAGAAATAAAATAAATAATGTGTAAATAAAATACAGTAAATAAACTCGGGAAACTAAAATAAACTTATAAATAAACCTTAATTAGTTAAAACTTCAAAATAAACATAAAATTAGACAAAAGTAATAAAGAACTAAAATAAATATAGTAACTAAACTAAATTAAAAGCCAGGACAAAGGAAACTAATAATAAAAAGGATAAGGGCATAAGAAGTAAGAGAATAAGAATGTAAAAACGGAATGAAAATAAATAAACGCATAAGTGGGGAGCGGACGAGCCGAAAGAAAGGCAAAAAAAAAAAAGTAATAATAAGTAGCGAGGTGACAGCAAAACGGAATAAGGACATAAGTAAACTTAACAAAATTACTGAATAGCCGGGGAAACCGAAAATGAGGCATTAACACAGAACCGGAAATAAGTAAATAAACATAATGTGACACAAATAAAGAAAATAAACTCGGGAAACTAAATAAATTTAACTAAACCTTAACTAGTACAAACTTTAAATTAGACAAAACATAATTAAACGAAATTAAGTAAAGAGCGAAAGATAAACATAGAATAAAATTAAAAACCTGTACGTAAGAAAACTAATAATAAAATAAGGATAAGGGCATAAGAAGCAAGTAGAATAATAAATGTACAACGGAAGGAATAAATAAAAGCAAAAGTGGGTAGCGGACGAGCAGAAATAAAGGCATAAGGAAATTAAATAAAGTAATTAAATAATGAAGAGTAACAGTAAACAGAAAAAGGACATAAGTAAACTTGACAAATAATGAATAGGCGGAGAAAGCGAAAAGTGTAGGCATTAACACGGAACGAGAAATAAGAAAATAAAATAAATAATGCGTAAAATTAAATAGTAAATAAACTCTGGAAACTAAAATAAATTTATAGAAAACATTAATTAATTAATAAACTTTAAAACAAATTAAACATTAATTAAATAAAGAACTAAAATTAAAATAAAGTAAATAAACTAAATGTAAAGCCAGGACATAAGTACCCTATAAGAGAATGAAAGGCAGAGACAGCAAAAAAAGGGGGGGAGGCAGTAACACAGAATAAGTAGGCAAGTAAAAAAGAAATTGAGATAAAATACATAAGAAAATAAAATTAAAATTAATAAGTCATAAGCTGGGAGACTGAAATGTAGTAAAGGAAACGAATAAACGTAAAACTAACGGAAGAATGTGTAACAAACAGAATAAGGGCATAAGAAACTGAAATAAACATTGACAAAACAGGAGAAACAAATAAATGGGGGCAGGAACCGTAAGAGGGCATGAGTAAGATAAAATGCATAAAGCGGGGGGGAAGTAAATAAAGAATAATAGGAGCAGTACAACAGAGAAAAGTCACAATAAGGAAAACAATTACAAATAACACAGAAATACGAAATGTAGCCATAAGTGAAAACTGAGAGCAGGCCAAGACAAATGAGGGAACTGAAATAAAATAAACAAAAGACGAATAAACGGAAAATAGACAAACGCAAAAATGTGGAACAGTAACTGAATAAGGGCAATAAACATAATGTGCCACAAATAGAACAAAGGAATAAATAAAAGGGGCAAGAAAAAGCCGCAGGGGAAAGACAATTAAAATAAGGGGAAAGGTAAAGTCACCAACACCTGAAGAGGGAGCGAGAGCAGACCCCAGGCCACGAAAATACACGATACTTCCTTCAGAAAGGACGTAGGGAATGCACAAACAAACGTCCTCTCCTCCCGCGCGGAGCGGAGGCCAACTGCACCCCTAGGGACGGGGTGGAGACGGAGGGAGGAGCACCAAGTGTGTAGGCGGAGGGAGGAGCGCCATGCTTCGACTCCTAAGCTGCAGAGCCCAGCAGGAGAGCCTCCCAGCGTCCCCTGCTGTAATCGGCCGTCCTAGGCATCTGCTGCTGGATCGTCAGCTTGCCCCCAAAGCTGGAACAGCAGCAGCTGGCCCGCCAGTGTAGGCGGAGGGAGGAGCGCTAAGCTTCCACTCCTATGCCTCAGAGCCCAGCAGGAGAGCCCCCCCCCCCCGCATCCCCTGCTGTAGGCGGCCGTCCTAGGCGTCTGCTGCTGGAACGTCAGCTTGCCCCCAAAGCTGGAACAGCAGCAGCTGGCTCGCCAGTGTAGGCGGAGGGAGGAGCGCCAAGCTTTCACTCCTAAGCCTCAGAGCCCAGCAGGCGAGCCCCCCCGCGTCCCCCTGCTGTAGGCGGCCGTCCTAGGCATCTGCTGCTGGATCGTCAGCTTTCCCCCAAAGCTGGAACAGCAGCAGCTGGCCCGCCAGTGTAGGCGGAGGGAGGAGCGCCAAGCTTCCACTCCTAAGCCTCAGAGCCCAGCAGGCGAGCCCCCCCCCCTCGTCCCCTGCTGTAGGCGGCCGTCCTAGGCGTCTGCTGCTGGATCGTCAGCTTGCCCCCAAAGCTGGAACAGCAGCAGCTGGCCCGCCGCCTGTAGGGACGACGACGCTGGGACATCCAGGCGTGTACACCAACACCTGGGCCGGGCGTCCCCCAGCGTCCGCTGGGCCACCAGCTGGTTCCCGAGCAGGGAGGTGGCCGCCATACCAGGTTCCCGCGTGAACTGTAGGGGCCACAGGGGGCCCGCCCGCCCCCCGTATCCTCCAGCCCAGGCAGGGCGCAGCCAGCTGTGGCGTCAGCACTGGGCCCCCAAACAGGGCCCGTAGGAGCTGGAACACGGCTGGGGCACGAGGCCGGGGAAGCGGGGGAGGGCCGGGGGAGGGGGTGGCCCGGGGGGGGGGGCAAGGACCACAAGAGGCACAGGGGCCCAGTAAAGCAGCATGGCACTGAACTAGCCCGGGGGGCATGCCGCTGGGCACACGGCTAACGGACAATCCTGGCCTAGGAGGTGGCCACGCTCCTCATGCGAGCCGCAGGCGGGGCCATACCTGAGGTCCTGTTGCGGGCCCGACGCCCCAGGGGGGTCGCTCTGGGAAGTTGATGGGCCTCCAAGGGGCAGTTCCATTAGAGCGGGGGCCGCAGCTGCTGGTGTTGAGTCCATATTGTGGTCTGCAGGCTTCTGTTGTTTTGTGTGGAGCGTACCGTAGCTGTGTAGGAGTGAGAGGGAAACTCCTTGTGCGTTTGCTTAAATGTGCGCCCCCCCCCCCCCACGGCGCACGCAGCTCTCACAGAGCGCTGCATAATTGTTTTCGCCTCCCAGAATTCCCCCGCTTAATTTAAATTATGCAGGGGCCATTTATTTCATGAGCATGTTATTATTTGCTTTAGAAGGAATAGCCTTTATTCATTAAATAAACATTAAGTAACAATCATATAAGGAAAAGGATGAGCTAGTAGCCAACTGTGTGCCAGAATCTTCATGTGAACAGTTGACATGATCTCTCGTGTACCAATCTGTTGAGCGAACAAGTTCCAGATACGAGTAAGCCTCGGAATGAATGAACGCTGATTGAGTGATGTTCTTGAGAATGGCACTTCAAGCATGAGACTGTTGAAGGTTGAAAGCCTAGTGTTACGAGTGGAACTACTGGTACTCCACGGAGTTGGGCCAAGTGCGGAACTTTGAGGATGTTGGCCTTGTACATAACAGTAAGACCAACAACGTCCCGACGGTGTTGCAGGCTCTGATGTTCAGGCCGTTCCCACCAGACTTGGTCAAGACTAGAGATAAGCCTTCTAGCCCGTCTCTCTACTTTGTCCAACAGTCTGACGAAAGATGGGGGCAAGCAATCCAGGAAAGGGGTGCATACTCAAGATGGGAGCGAACTTGTGCTTCATATAAGGTTTTGCATCCCTTGCTGTCAAGAAGATATGAGATGCGTCTTAGTGCTGTAAGTTTCCTGGCTGCCTTTTTAGCTAGGTTTAGCATATGACTCTTCATTGTCATTGAAGAGTCGAACTTCATTCCCAAGATGTCAAATTCTTCTGTGAACTCTAGGGATTTGCCACCCATTTGCAGTTCTGTCCGATTCGCCATGTGCAGTCTAGTTATCATCATCGCTTGAGTCTTCTCAGCCGCAAATGTGACTTGCCATCTCCTACCCCAGGTAGAAATTGCTGAAAGTTTGTGATTAATTATTCTTGCAGCAGTTAGCATTTCCTCCTGACTGTATGTAAAGGTCAGAGTACAGTTATCAGCATAGGCTTGAGCTTCAGGAATGAGATGAAGAAGATCGTTAAAATAAACATTCCACAGCAGAGGGCCAAGCACACTACTCTGTGGAACGCTGGCCCCAATTGAGTGGCTATCGGATTCTGCTCCATTGAGGACTACCCTTAGAGTCCGTTCTTGAAGGTAGTCTTTTAATAACACTAAGATGGAACCTGCAATGCCTAAAGCTTGAAGCTTCACTGCCAATCCAGAGTGCCAGACCCGATCAAAGGCTCCTGCTATATCTAGAGCAACAACACAGCTGATCTTGGACTCATCCAGTGACTGATGCCACTTAGAGGAGAGATTTAGCAAGAGATCAGCAGCAGATCGGCCTTTTCTAAAACCATACTGTCGATCACAAATTAGCCGATGACGGTCAAAAAATGATATAATTTGCTGAGCAATTAATGATTCTAGGATCTTGCCAGTAATGGAAAGCAGTGACACTGGTCTGTAGTTACCAACTACTGAGCGGCTCTTCTTTTTGTGCACTGGAACAACGTCTGCCTTCTTCCATAAGGAGGGCCAAATTCCTTGAACTAGGCACAGTTGGAAGAGGCGCGTGAGAGGTGGAGCCAACAGGTCAGCGCAGCAGCGTAGTAGTCTTGGACTGACCTTATCTGGCCCCACAGCTTTGCTTATGTCTAGCGTGTTAAGGAGATGGAGAACTTCAGCCTGATTTATAACCACTTCAGTCAACCTAGACACAGTGCATGGGGCAAGATGTGGAGGCTGACGTTCAGGATCAGGGACCTGCATCTTGGCAGCAAAGTGGTTTGCCAGTAAATCAGCCTTCTCCTGATTGCTGGTTGCCACTGTACCATCTTCTCTGTTTAGAGGTGGGATTGTGTCCTCAGATGAGTACCCCTGCCGATCCTTCACCAGGGACCACCAGACCTTGGATCCAACCCTTCCAGATGCAAGTTTTCTTCGAGTTTCGGATTCCCATCTGGATATAGCCCACTTTTGAACTTCTTTCATTATTCGACAAGATTGTCTATGAATGTTTCTGTTATGAGCCGAGGGATGCCGTTTAAATCTCCTCCAGGCCTTGTTTTTGGCTTCAGCTGCCATCCGGCAGCGATATCCAAAACAAGGCTGATCAGTGGGCTTGGTCACATACTGCCGGTGAGGGATATGCCTATACTGGAGGTCCAGTATATGACTGGTGAAAGCGTTTACTTGGCTGTTCACGTCCCCCTGGAGCAAGGCATTCCAATCAGTAACTTCAAGCTCTGACCGTAGGGCTGGCCAGTTCCCTCTGTCCCAAAGCCAGGTAGTACGAACAGATTCTTCACCTCGATCTGTCGGGATAGCCAGTGTAGTAAAGACAGCCTGGTGGTCTGAAGAACCAACATATCCCAGAGGTCTGCAATTAACAATATTTGCAGGAAGGTCAGTTACGACAGGATCAAGGGACGAGCCTGATATGTGGGTAGGAAAGCTAACAAATTTTCAAGGTTAAAACTGCTAAGAGTTCATCAAAATCCCTCTGTATAAGATACTGGTTGAGGTCACCTACAATTATAATGTGCTGACAGTTGTGCTGCATTAGCAGGGAGTCTAGGTTGTCCATCAGGAAGGTGATTGGGGAAGCACCCTGCATTGAGGTCTGTACATTGCACATAAGAGAATTGAGGTACCTGGATTTAAGCATACTTTGAAAACATAATTTCAAGATGACCAGGAATCCACATCAATGTGTTGTGCATACACAGATTTGCTGGTGCACACTGCAACACCCCCTCCTTGACCCTGCCTATCTCGGCGCAACCATGAGGTATAACCGGCAATCGTAGCAAAGTTCTCAGGGGTCCTGTCATCTAGAAATTTCTAGCACAACAACCACATCAGGACGATGAGTGTTCACAAAGCTGTGTGTGAGATCGCCAACATTGGTCATGAAGCCTCTGATGTTGGCAGACAATATGCTGATCGATTGACTCCTCATGTCTGCAAGTTGTTGAGAATGCAGGCTGTGTATGGTGGCAGACTTCGTAGCTGCTGTGCTGTGAGTGTAAACTTGCTGTGCTGAGTAGGCACAACGACACTTCAGGGATTGGGGTCTGGATAGTAAGGGTGCTGACGAGNTGATGCTTGGTGATGGTGAAACTGTTGGAGGATGTCGACTGATGTAATCAGCGGGATTGCCTGCACCGGCTTGTATTTCACCGTAAAGTTGTATGGTTGCAGACGAAGAGCCCATCTCACAATACGAGCTGGTGGTTTGGACTTTGGATTATTGAAGATGGTCTCCAACGGTTTGTGGTCAGTGACTATCGTGGTGAAGGGTGCACCAAGGTGGGGGGTGCACCAAGGGGCTTAAGGTGGTTTGCAGTGGTAGACCCCCATGCACAGATACCATAATTAAGATAGAGGTAGATTAGTGCATAATATAGTGAGAGGAGAGCAGAGTTAGGAACATAATATCTTATTTTAGAGAGTATACCAACTGTCTTAGAGACTTTCTTAGTTATGTGTTGAATGTGGGTGCTGAAGTTGAGTCTCTTGTCTAGGAATAGGCCAAGAAACTTGCCATTATTTTTATTACTGATGTTAATGTTGTCTATCTGTAGCTGAATTGCATTTGATGATTTGCTTCCAAATAAGATGTAGTAAGTCTTTTCTATGTTTAATGTTAGTTTGTTGGTTGACATCCATAAGTGGACTTTTTTTAATTCATTATTCACAACATTATTTAGTGTATGTGGTTGAAGTCTGAATAGATAAGGGTAGTATCGTCAGCAAACAATAAAGGTTTAAGAATATTAGAGACATTAGGCAGATCGTTTATATATATAAGAAATAGAAGAGGTCCTAAGATACTGCCCTCAGTATCTTAGCCTCAGATACTCATGCCCGAAACGCTTTGCGTAATAGTGGCTTTAGGCATTGTATGTACTAGCCCTATCTATAACTCTATCACTCTGTACAATCACTTGTATGTATGTACCTTACCTAAATAAACATTTTGATTTTGATTTTTTGATTTTTTGATACTGCCCTGTGGCCCTCCAACGGTAATAGGTAGAGTGGAAGAAGTTGTCTCATTGATGGTTACATATTGGTGTCTGTCACTAAGATAGGATCGGATGTAGTCAAGGGCAAGGCCTCGGATTCCATAATGCTGAAGTTTAAGTAAGAGGTAGTTGTGATTAACAGTATCAAAGGTTTTTCTTAGGTCAATGAAGAGTCCAATCTGTCATGTTCACAGAAAATGGTACCATCCGTTTTCTATGTGCGGCGTCTGGACGCCACTAGAGGAGGTAAACAAGAGCGCACAGGACGCCTGCCAAGCTTGGGAGCCATAGTCATGTAATCGTTTATAAGTATTAAAGTCAGTAACCAGGAATGACTTTACATCAACCTTACTACCAAGACTATCTCAGCTATATACAGACACCACACTGGCGACGAGGATGAACTGGGAATGCAGGGATTTTGTTCAACAAAACACAAGGAAGAAGCATGCTGCCTCACGCGCCCGGAGGAGGAAAGAGAAGCTGTGAGCACCATACCCCATGCTTATTTGTGCTGACTGTTGCTGTGTGCTGATCGTTGCTTTGTGCTGGCCGTTGCTGTGTGCTGGCCAATGCTGTGTGCTACCCAAGTTGTGCTGACTCAAGCTGTGTACTGAGTAATCTGCGAGGCGACGCTGTGTACGAAACGACGCTTTGATGCAGTGTACAAAACCCGATGTTTTGGTTACGAAATGACGCTTCGTGCTACAAAATTCTTCACGCTGTGAACCAACTGCTGTGCCAACTGCTGCCTACTGCTGCCTACTGCTGTGCCAACTGCTGCCTACTGCTGTACCAACTGCTGCCAACTGCTGTACCAACTGCTGTGTTGCTGTGAGTAGGAACAACACATGTACACAAGGGCTAGGTAAGAAATCAGTTGCTGCTGTGTTGTGCACTGTTGTGAACTTTTGCATTAAAATGCTTGTGTGCTTTGCAAAATTAAAGTAATTACAGTGAATTCTTAAATAACATATACAGTGCAGTAAGTGCAAGAAAGTCGATGCCGAACTGGATAGGCTGATAGAACTAGATATCATTGAACCGGTAACAGGCCCAACACCATGGGTAAGCCCAATTGTCACTCCACCAAAGCCGAAGAATCCAGATGAGATACGCATTTGTGTAGACATGCGTGTTCCCAACAAGGCAATAATGCGTGAACGCCATCCTACACCCACTGTAGATGATATGATCTACCGCTTGAATGGTGCAACTGTATTCAGCAAGTTAGATTTAAACAAGGGCTATCATCAGCTTGAACTTGATGATGAGAGTCGATTCATCACAACGTTTACGACACATCGAGGTCTGTATAGGTACAAGCGCCTGAGTTTTGGTATTAACAGTGCTGCTGAAGTATTCCAGCATATCATCAGCCAGGTATTGCAAGATATACCTAATGCTGACAACATGTCTGATGACATCATTGTTTATGGCCGTACCCAAGCTGAACACGACAAAGCTCTTCGTGCAACATTGCAACGCTTACGAGAAAAGAATTTGACGCTAAGCCGAGCAAAGTGTGAGTTCAATCAACATAAAATTGAATTCTTTGGACATGTACTTAGTGACAAAGGTCTGTCTCCAGATCCTAAGAAAGTTGCAGATATCAAGAATGCTGCACCTCCTTCAACATCCACTGAAGTACATAGTTTTCTGGGAATGGCAAACTACTGTTCTCGCTTCATTCCAGATTTTGCTACCATTACGAAGCCTCTACGTGAGCTCCTGAAGAAAAATGCATCATGGTACTGGAGCGATGTCGAGCAAAATGCATTTGATGCTGTGAAAGATGCACTAGTAGAAAATGCGACTGCTGCATACTTTGATCCATCAATGGACACTGAGTTAACGGTGGATGCTAGTCCTGTTGGTTTAGGTGCTGTGTTAGCCCAACACAAACCTGGTCAACCAGATTCAAGAGTAGTAATTGCCTATGCCAGCCGTTCTCTCACAGATGTTGAGCAACGATACAGTCAGACAGAGAAGGAAGCTCTTGCTCTTGTATGGGGCTGTGAACACTTCAATGTGTATCTGCTTGGTGCACCCTTTACCACGATAGTCACTGACCACAAACCGTTGGAGACCATCTTCAATAATCCAAAGTCCAAACCACCAGCTCGCATTGAGAGATGGGCTCTTCGTCTGCAACCATACAACTTTACGGTGAAATACAAGCCGGGTGCAGGCAATCCCGCTGATTACATCAGTCGACATCCTGCCAACAGTTTCACCATCACCAAGCATCAGCAAGTTGCCGAGGAATATGTACACTCTGTAACCTGTGATGCAGTCCCCAAGGCTCTCACTCTTGATGAAATACGTACTGCAACCCTAGAGGACCCAACTCTGCAAGCAACAGTGGATGCATTGACTAAGAAAAAGTTTCCACGCATCCCACCCTCAGGAGTTGACCAAGATGCATTCAAAGCACTTGAACGCATCAAGACAGAATTAAGTGTTACGCAACAACGCGACACCGTGCTGCGAGGTACTCGTATCGTCATTCCAGCTGTTCTCCAGCAACGTGCTCTGAAGCTTGCACATCAAGGACACCAAGGTCTTGTAAGGACCAAACAGCTGCTACGAGAAAAGGTGTGGTTTCCTGGCATTGATCGTCAAGCTAAGGACATGCATGATGCCTGTGTCCCTTGCCAAGCTGCAGTGGATACTTCAAGACCAACACCTCTACAACCTTCACCACTACCTGCTGCACCATGGATGGAAGTATCGATGGATTTCTGTGGACCGCTACCAACTGGAGAGTACTTGATGGTAGTCATTGATGATCACTCACGTTATCCAGAAGTAGAAATCATCACTTCCACATCTGCAAAGGCTGTCATCCCGAAGCTCGACAAGATCTTTTCAAACTTTGGCATTCCTGAAGTTGTCAAGACGGACAATGGACCGCCATTTAATGGACAAGACTTTGTCAACTTTGCTGAGCATATTGGATTCAAACACCGCCGTGTGATGCCACTACATCCTCAAGCAAATGGAGAAGTAGAGAGATTCATGCAACCTCTCATGAAAGCGGTACGCTGTGCTCATGCCGAAGGACGATCCTGGAAACAAGCTATGTATGCTTTTCTCAGGAACTACCGTGCAACACCGCATGGAACACTGGGCAAGTCGCCTGGCGAACTTTTATTTGGACGTCCTATGAGGATCGCACTACCTGTCATGCCAGCCAAGGTAACGGATAAACGTCTCGCTCAGAAGGATGCACTAGCCAAGGGCAAAATGAAAATTGCTCATGATCAACGTGCAAAGGAACAATTCATAAAGGTTGGAGATACTGTTCTCGTTAAAAAGAAAAAAGAGGGAAAGCTAGATATGCCGTATGATACAAAACCATATAAAGTGATTAGTGTAAAAGGAACTATGGTAACAGCGAGTAATAGAGATCATAGTATAACACGTAATATGGCTTATTTCAAAGTGATTCCAAATAGTGTAGAAAATGATGAAGTGCAAAGTCGTGCAAAAGAAAAAGAAAAAATGAGTTATAACTCGATAAACAATTCATCGAGGGATATTCTTGTACTTAAGGACTCTCGTCCAAAACGACATGTTAAACGCCCTACACGATATGATGATTAATTGTGTTCCTATGTAATGCAAAGTATTTACTTGTTATGCTGAACTAAATTTAATATTGTTTGAATAATGCAGATCTCTCATTCAATATTTTGTAACTTTGTATTACAGTTTCTTTCATGTTTGTTTAACATTGCATATGTATTTTTAACATTGAAATCCTTTGTGGTAAAGATTGTTTAAATTCTTTGTGTGTTTAATTAATGTTAAATGTATGCAATATCTCTTGATATGTTAATAACTTACTTTGTGTCAATAACTTTGCTTTGTGCTACAAGCATGGTAGACATCCTGTATTCATTCTTTTTAAAGAAAAGGAGGGATGTCATGTTCACAGAAAATGGTACCATCCGTTTTCTATGTGCGGCGGCTGGACGCCACTAGAAAAGGTAAACAAAAAGCACAGGACGCCTGCCAAGCTTGGGAGCTACTCTATCATGTAATCAGTTTAAGTATTAAAGTCAGTAACCAGGAATGACTTTACATCAACCTTGCTACCAAGACTATCTCAGCTATACACAGACACCACAAGTATGTAGAAATATATTCTGTATACACAGAGGGCATAGAATAGTTAATAATTTCCAGGGGTAATGATATGCTAGTGCCCAGTACATGTAAAGTCTGCAACCCCAAACTTGCACTACAAGTGAGCACTTGACATATGGTAAGTAGCTGCGGGCAGCCCTAGACTTGGGGATCCGGCGCAGCACCCCCACTCCGCAGGCCAGCGAAGCCGGTCCCCCAACCCCCGAAGGGCGAGGTGCCCGCTGGCCGCAGAAGAAACTTATCGAGGTAATGGAATGAAGTCTTGCCTGACGTAGGTGTGGAACGCATCACTTTTCCACCTGCCGGCTGCTCTGATTGCTGCCGGCGCCAGGCCATCCTTGGACATCCGAGTGGCCCTGCCGATTCTGGAGGAGTGCGGAGCGTAATCGTTTGGAGGCAGGCCTAGAGCTCGAACGGCGGCACAGAGCACCCATGTGAAATCTTGTCTGGTGACCGGGAAGCCTGATTCGCCCAGGAAGAAAGGTCCTGGTCCCAAGCCCCTTCGTCTTAAGTAGTTCGCCATGGCACGTACCGGGCGGTACTTGCAGTAGGGGTCTGCACTCAGGGTTAAAGTGGGGGTACGCCCTGCACTGTGCTTGTAGGAGGCAAACGCGATGTCGATCCCCGTCCGCAATAACGTTAACTGGTCCAAGCGTAGTGTGTGTTGCCCCTTCCCCGTATAGGTCACCTCTCCTAGCCGGAGGCAGGCTTAGAAGGCGAGGGAGAAGAGCACTCTGTAGCAGGTCCCCCGGTATGACTGTCGTGGCGAATTGCAGTTTGCCGATAATCCCCTGCAGGTCCCGCAGGGGAAGGCTCTCGGCCCGCAGAGCATCTTCCACTGCAGTCATGTACTTCGTCCTCTTGTCGTCCAGCAGCCTTGTCTCCATACGTCGGGCGTCGATTTCGAGTCCAAGGAAGGTGAGGCAGGGGCGGGGGCCCGCAGTCTTGTGGGGGGCCAGGGAAAAGCCTAGGCGCTCACCAAGGGCAATGAACACCCGCAAGCTCCGCAAGCACTCGTAGGTAGAACTCACGCGGATGAAATCGTCCAGCACCTTCACGGCATCCCGCACGCCGAACTTCTCCACGAGGATCCATTGCAGGGCGTCGGAGAACGATTCGAAGATCCTGCAGGAATGTGCCGCCCCAATGCTGAGCATTTTTCCATAGTAGTACCGCCCTCCGTGGGCGAAGCCGAGTAGGTGGTAGTCGCTGGGGTTGACCGGGATGATCCGTAAAGCCTCTGCTAAATCACATTTTTGCCAAGTGCGCCCCTGGCGAGCGTCTGACCACTAAGGTCTCAGTTGTCATCTCCCGCGGGATGTTGGCGTTGACGCTCTCGGCGGTATAGGGGTAGCCGAGGATGTGGAGTAGCCTGTATTTTCCCGGCATAGACTTTTCTCTCAGGGCTATAGGAGAACACTTGAAGTTCTCAAATGGGGGGGACCTCGAAGGGGCCCGCTATGCGCCCCAGGCTCAGTTCCCTGTCTAGCATAGGTACTAGGAACAGCATCAAGCGCATCTGCGTCCACTGGCGTTGTGACGTGTCTTTCTTCCTGCTCTTGTCCTGAGTGGGGCGATAGGAACGATTCTCCTTGGCGGCGGCGACTCGAGGCTTGGCCTGGGGGCACGGGCAGTAGGCAGGATGTCACTTGTGGCAGCGTGGAAAGCGTAGCAGTATCCCGGTGGTAGCCCGTAGGCCCTTGCAGTAGAGTGAACGTTCGGCTGGGGAGGCGGCGGCGCGAGGCCCCACCTGAAACTGCTCCTGCGCTGCACGTTGTACGGAGCGAATCTCCAGGTCGAGTCTTAGAGCGGTCCAAGGGCAGCCCGACCTCTCCTTGTCCCACCTGAATGCCTCGTCGTACCACATCCAGTCGCGGACATGAGTGAAAAGCGCCCGACCCTCGGCGGGAAGTCGATCGAGGTAGATTGAAGCCAAGATGTCGAAGCCGTGCCCCCACTGCTCCAGCGTCAGAGGCGGCAAGTTCTTAGTGGATAACTGGGCCACAGAGGGAGTGGCATGGCGTGACTCCGAGGGCCTGGCATCGCATTCGTAAGCCAGCAGCCGCGCCAGTCGATGTACTTGTTTGCCCAGACTTTCTCTCTTAGGGCCAGTGGGACGTGCTCACCTAGCATGGTGACGGTGTTGCCACGCGTCCCCCAGAGCTGCCCTACCCAAGGACTAGGGGTAGTAAGGAACGAGCTCTCTCGGTGGTACTCGCCGTTGGGGGACGTGCCGGAAGAGCTGTGTCGCCGCCCTGTCGTGTGGCTCCTCGCCCTTGACCGTGGGCGGCGCGCAGGGGGGGGGGAGGCTGTGCGAGTAGGCCGGTTCGTGAGGGCGTCCGTGTTGTCCGCTCCGCCAGGGTTCGAAATCTTCTGTCGTCTCGATTCGGAGGGGGGGGGGCCTCCGAGCCTGAGCAATGAGCGTCCGCAGCGTTGCCCAGTCGGCGGCCGAAAGATGTGTGGGGTGGTCGGCCGCGTCCCCCGTGGCCATTCCGTTTGGGCGTGCATCGTGGATGTGGTCGGCGTCCGAGTCAGAGCCTCCCGAAGAGGCGTCCGTGGAGGAGGCGATGCGGGCGGGTTTCACCCTTGCCCTAGGCGGTTGCGTCCTAGCACCCCTTCGTCGCTGCCCTCTTCTTGACGCTGCCCTTGTCCTCTTCTTCGCCGTGGGGTGGGTGGGCCGGCATCTCCGTACTGCGGATAGGGGAAAATTAAGTGGGCAGCCAGAGCAGGACAGGAAAGGAAACAAGGCTAGGCATGCAAACAAGGTAATAATATAGCCGTGTAAGCAAGCATGGCAGGAAAAAAAAAAAAAAAAACGAAGTGTAACAGTAAAACGAAATAAGGACATAAGTAAACTTAACAAGATTATTGAATAGACAGAGCGAAAAAGTAGGCAATAACCCAGAACCAGAGATAAGTAAATAAATAAATGTAAATAAATAAAGTAAATAAACTCGGGAAACTAAAATAAATTTATAAATAAACCTTAATTAGTTAATGAACTTTTAAAATAAACAAACATAATCAGACAATAATTAATAAAGAACTAAAAGATAAGAAAGTAAACTAAAATTAAAAGCCAGGACATAAGAAACTAAATTAAAATGGACGAGGGCATAAGAAGTAAGTAGATTAAAACGTATGAACGGAATGATAAATAAACGCATAAGTGTGTAGCGAGCAGAAGTATAGGCAAAAGGAAATTAAATAAAGTAAATAAGTAACGAAGTGTAACAGTAAAACGGGGTAAGGACATAGAAACTTAACCAAATTAAGAGTAGACGGGAAAAGCGAAAAAAGTAGGCAATAGCACAGAACCAGAAATAAGTAAAATAAAGTGTAAATAAAATAAAGTAAATAAACTCGGGAAATTAAAATAAAATTATAAATAAACCTTAATTAGTTAAAACTTCAAAAAACAAAACAAAAATAGACATTAATTAAGTAAAGAACTAAAATAAATGTAGTAAATAAACTAAAGTTAAAAGCCCGGACATAAGAAAACTAATAATAAATAAGGATAAGGGCATAAGAAGTAAATAGAATAAAATGTATAAGACGGAATGATAAATAAATAAACGCAGAAGAGGGTAGCGGACGAGCAGAAATAAAGGCAAAAGTAAATTAAATAAAGGAAATGAATAACGAAGTGTAACAGTAAAATGGAATAAGGACAAAGTAAACTTAACGAAAGTAAGAATAGACGGGGAAAACGAAAATTGTAGGCAAACACGGAACCAGAAAAGAAATAAAATAAATAATGTGTAAATAAAATACAGTAAATAAACTCGGGAAACTAAAATAAACTTATAAATAAACCTTAATTAGTTAAAACTTCAAAATAAACATAAAATTAGACAAAAGTAATAAAGAACTAAAATAAATATAGTAACTAAACTAAATTAAAAGCCAGGACAAAGGAAACTAATAATAAAAAGGATAAGGGCATAAGAAGTAAGAGAATAAGAATGTAAAACGGAATGAAAATAAATAAACGCATAAGTGGGGAGCGGACGAGCCGAAAGAAAGGCAAAAAAAAAAATAAAGTAATAAGTAGCGAGGTGACAGCAAAACGGAATAAGGACATAAGTAAACTTAACAAAATTACTGAATAGCCGGGGAAACCGAAAATGAGGCATTAACACAGAACCGGAAATAAGTAAATAAACATAATGTGACACAAATAAAGAAAATAAACTCGGGAAACTAAATAAATTTAACTAAACCTTAACTAGTACAAACTTTAAATTAGACAAAACATAATTAAACGAAATTAAGTAAAGAGCGAAAGATAAACATAGAATTAAAATTAAAAACCTGTACGTAAGAAAACTAATAATAAAATAAGGATAAGGGCATAAGAAGCAAGTAGAATAATAAATGTACAACGGAAGGAATAAATAAAAGCAAAAGTGGGTAGCGGACGAGCAGAAATAAAGGCATAAGGAAATTAAATAAAGTAATTAAATAATGAAGAGTAACAGTAAACAGAAAAAGGACATAAGTAAACTTGACAAATAATGAATAGGCGGAGAAAGCGAAAAGTGTAGGCATTAACACGGAACGAGAAATAAGAAAAAATAAATAATGCGTAAAATTAAATAGTAAATAAACTCTGGAAACTAAAATAAATTTATAGAAAACATTAATTAATTAATAAACTTTAAAACAAATTAAACATTAATTAAATAAAGAACTAAAATTAAAATAAAGTAAATAAACTAAATGTAAAGCCAGGACATAAGTACCCTATAAGAGAATGAAAGGCAGAGACAGCGAAAAAAGGGGGGGAGGCAGTAACAGAATAAGTAGGCAAGTAAAAAAGAAATTGAGATAAAATACAGAAGAAAATTAAAATTAATAAGTCATAAGCTGGGAGACTGAAATGTAGTAAAGGAAACGAATAAACGTAAAACTAACGGAAGAATGTGTAACAAACAGAATAAGGGCATAAGAAACTGAAATAAACATTGACAAAACAGGAGAAACGAATAATTGGGGCAGGAACCGAAAGAGGGCATGAGTAAGATAAAATGCATAAAGCGGGGGGAAGTAAATAAAGAATAATAGGAGCAGTACAACAGAGAAAAGTCACAATAAGGAAAACAATTACAAAATAACACAAATACGAAACGTAGCCATAAGTGAAAACTGAGAGCAGGCCAAGACAAATGAGGGAACTGAAATAAACAAAAGACGAATAAACGGAAAATAGACAAACGCAAAAATGTGGAACAGTAACTGAATAAGGGCAAACATAATGTGACACAAATAGAACAAAGGAATAAATAAAAGGGGCAAGAAAAAAGCCGCAGGGGAAAGACAATTAAAATAAGGGGAAAGGTAAAGTCACCAACACCTGAAGAGGGAGCGAGAGCGGACCCCAGGCAACGAAAATACACGATACTCCTTCAGAACGGACGTAGGGAATGCACAAACGAACGTCCTCTCCTCCGGCGCGGAGCGGAGGCCAACTGCACCCCTAGGGACGGGGTGGAGACGGAGGGAGGAGCACCAAGTGTGTAGGCGGAGGGAGGAGCGCCATGCTTCCACTCCTAAGCCGCAGAGCCTCCCAGCGTCCCCTGCTGTAATCGGCCGTCCTAGGCATCTGCTGCTGGATCGTCAGCTTGCCCCCAAGCTGGAACAGCAGCAGCTGGCCGCCAGTGTAGGCGAGGGAGGAGCACCAAGCTTCCAATCCTAAGCCTCAGAGCCCCGCTGTAGGCGGCCGTCCTAGGCGTCTGCTGCTGGAACGTCAGCTTGCCCCCAAGCTGGAACAGCAGCAGCTGGCCCGCCAGTGTAGGCGGAGGGAGGAGCACCAAGCTTCCACTCCTAAGCCTCAGAGCCAGCGGCGAGCCCCCCCCCCCTGCTGTAGGCGGCCGTCCTAGGCGTCTGCTGCTGGATCGTCAGCTTGCCCCAAAGCTGGAACAGCAGCAGCTGGCCCGCCGCCTGTAGGGACGACGACGCTGGGACATCCAGGCGTGTACACCAACACCTGGGCCGGGCGTCCCCAGCGTCCGCTGGGCCACCAGCTGGTTCCCGAGCAGGGAGGTGGCCGCCAGACCAGGTTCCCGCGTGAACTGTAGGGGCACAGGGGGCCCGCCCGCCCCCCCCCCCCCGTATCCTCCAGCCAGGCTGGGCGCAGCCAGCTGTGGCGTCAGCACTGGGCCCCCAAACAGGGCCATAGGAGCTGGAACACGGCTGGGCACGAGGCCGGGGAGGCGGGGGGAGGGCCCGGGGAGGGGGTGGGCGGGGGGGGGGGCCAAGGACCACAAGGGCACAGGGGCCCAGTAAAGCAGCAAGGCACTGAACTAGCCCGGGGGCATGCCGCTGGGCACACGGCTAACGGACAATCCTGGCCTAGGAGGTGGCCACGCTCCTCATGCGAGCCGCAGGCGGGGCCATACCTGAGGTCCTGTTGCGGGCCCGACGCCCCAGGGGGGTCGCTCTGTGAAGTTGATGGGCCTCCAAGGGGCAGGTCCAATAGAGCGGGGGCCGCAGCTGCTGGTGTTGAGTCCATATTGTGGTCTGCAGGCTTCTGTGTTTCGTGTGGAGCGTACCGTAGCTGTGTAGGAGTGAGAGGGAAACTCCTTGTGCGTTTGCTTAAATGTGCCCCCCCCCACACGGCGCGCGCAGCTCTCACAGAGCGCTGCGTAATTGTTTTCGCCTCCCAGAATTCCCCCGCTTAATTTAAATTATGCAGGGGCCAATTATCTGGCTAGACAATATTTACAGCCTCAAACAAGGAACATAAGATGGCTTATTAGGCCCCACTTCTTCTCCGGTAAAATATATACAATGTAAAATGTGGGTAAAAAAATATGATATAATGCGTGATCCATTTGCTGTGGTTAAATTTAGGATCACTGTTAAATGAGATAATTAGAGTATAGAGACATTAACATAAGAGTTACTCAAACACATCTTTATATAAATATTTCTTGAGTTTATAATATATAAAGAACTATTGTTTTTTCTATATTTTCAGATAATTATAAAATGATGGTGATGTTTGTTCTATTTGTTCTTCAGATCCCAACTGTCAACAAGGGTAGCGCAGTTGGCCTTTTTTTTTTTTTTTGGTAAACAATGAAAAAGCAATATGAAATCTAC
>WNGS01022058.1:0-23402 GCA_020271785.1 Procambarus virginalis
TGATGCTAAGAAAATAGTTAGAGGGATAGAAGCCCTAAATCAGAAGATAGTAAATACAGAATATGCGGCATATTCCACATTGAGGACATGTTTAGGAAAACCTATGCCATATATAATATATAATATATATATATATATAATATATTATATATATATATATAATATATAATATATATATATATTATATATATATATATATATATATATATATATATATATTATATATTAAATTTGTGAGGGTACCACCTCTGGTGCCAATGTGGGGACCCATAGCCTCGGAGAAGAAAATAAAACGTATTCAGAGGAGACCTTGTGGTTTCTCACTGAACACTAATATTTTCTTCTCCTACCACCCCCATTCTTTTGTATGTACACATATATATTTGCTTTATTTGAACTGTGTTACAAAAAAGGAGTTACATATAGGTTACAAAGATGGTTATCATAGGTTGTCGAGTTCCTCCAGCTCCTCAGATGGCGGGCAGGAACCCTGGATGCAGTGCGCATTTCCCCTCTGTATCGCCACGCTGAGGCGCTGGAAAAGAAAGCTGGCAGCTCTAGGGTCCCTTGTTGTTTCAATGAGCCTAGAACCCAGTTCCTTCAAAAAACTGGTAGCACTTTTACCCCAGGCGCCGAGTGTCTCAGAAGCAATGGGGACAAAATTGTAGTGGTGATCAAGTTCTCTATACTTACGGGATTTGGCTGCTTCCCTGTGGGTGGCAGCGCCACCTGGTTGTGCAACACTGAGGTCAATGTAGGTGTTAGCCAGGGTTGATACGCACGTGTAGTCCCATACCAACTGCTTGCCATTCTTCCAGGGGTTCACTGTGATACCATCCGGGCGACCAATAAGAGCATCAGAGTTACGGGGCGTTAGGTAACGAGGCTCTCTCTCGGCTGGGCATCCAGCTGTGGTGAGGCTCCTCTTGATGATGTCGTTAACTTCACTGTGCCTCGAGTGCCATCCTCCCGTGCTTTGGCAGAGTAGGCCATGGTGGCCGTACCTGTCAGCCACCACCTCGCCGCAAATACACCTATATCTGGTGTGGATTGGGGCAGCAAGGCGGAGGGCCACAGCAATTCGGAGGGCGTGTGGTGTGAGACGCGTGCCAGTTGCCGACATTGGGGTTGCTAACAGGAAATCCCCTGCATGAGGGGCTGCTACTGCTGTGAGGCGAGCAATGTCGTGCTGTGTTGATGCAGCACCCAGGCACTCTGCAGCAACTTTGTCTACAATGGGGCCATCCCAGCTGGATTGCCTGTGGGCTTTTGGGGATGGTGGTTGAGGTGATGGGCCTGCACGAGAGGCCCACTCTGTGGCACAGCGTGTAAAATTGGGATCATGTACACCTGCCAGCTGATGTAAGTGGGCAGGTAGAATTTCCTTCACAAGGTCGTCGGATGCTGATAAGGAGGACAGGAAGGCTGGAACAGCGATTTGCGTTGCTGTTCGAACTCCGAGGCCCCCAAGTCTTACGGGAAGAGAGGCTTGTTTCCACTGCAGGTCATCAAGAGAGAGGTTAAGGGCTTTTTCTAGCATTGATTTCAGTAACCGGTCATACTCACTTAGTTTTTGGCTACTGTAAGATGGTGAACACCTCAGAAAGTAGGTTAACCTGGGGAGGGACAGACATCTGGTGATGAGGTAGAGTGCATCATGAGCATCAATATCCTCAATCCTCCCATCCATCCTCTTAAGGTCGGCGATTTTCTTATCAAGGACCTCATCGATGGCTTTCAACCCCAGGGGAGCTCCTAGGAGTGTGCTGTCTTCAGGTTTAGTTTTATGGATGTTTGGCAGAAGACCCTCTATTCTCTCTACGATGCCCTGGTTGGAACATATTATTTCACATTTAGAAGGGTTCAGGGTGAGGCCTAAAACTGCACCTTGCTCCTGGATTTTTCTGATGTCCTCCAGGAGGGAGTCTTGGGAACCAGCTAGGGTACCATCATCCAAGAACCAGATGTTAAGCTCGCTGGACAGGACCTCTGTGACTTGTTTGATGACTAAGCAGAAAAGGAGAGGAGCAAGGGGGTCACCCTGTTGGACGCCTTCCCGCGAGTCAATTTCATGTTCGCCAAAAAGTAGCTTAAGATCCATACTGTAGCATGAATGTACGAAAGGGTAGAGGGAAGGGAAATGACTATGAACCGCACGGAGTACAGCATCCCTCCGCACCAAATTGAAGGCATTTTTGAAATCTAGCTTGATAAGGGCCTTTTCGTCTGTGATATTGGCGATGAAGGCTCGAGCTGCATGGGCTGCCGCCTCACACCCTTGTGGAATGCCAAACCCAAGCTGTTTTGGCTTCAGCATGTTGGCCGCTGCATCACTAACTGTTCTTGCGGCTGCCTTTGCGACGAGACGCCGGAGAGAATTGCCCACAGCTATTGGCCTGATCCCTCCATCCTTTTTCTTTAGAGCACAGAGGGATGCTCCAAAAAAAATAGGTCTTATGGACGGTGGTATGTTGCCAGCTAGACATGTGTTGGTGAATCTGGTTAGTTCCACCAAGAGGTTCTTTGCAATGTCACCCAGTGCAGGGTTGAGCATTTGCTTGAGGTGGTTGGGTTTTAGTCCTGTGAACCCACCTGCTGATCCGGTTGGGAAGGACATGGCTGCTTTATGGACCACAGATTCAGCCACCCAGAGAGGTTCTGCTCCGGTAGCCCCCACTTGTACAATGTCGTCCTCACTCGGAGCCCTGGCAGGGTGTTTCTCCCTTAGGGCTTGAGCTGTTGCGGCATCTCTATCGGCAATTGAGTCCTCACTGGTGATGACTCTTATTGCGCCAATAGTGTTTCCTTCTTCTATTTTCTTGGTGACTGATGTTCTGATTTTTGATGTCTCGGATATGGCACTGTTGCTCTTCCTGCCGTGGGTGTTTCTCGCGCGAGTGGAAAGGCGCACCTGGTTGTCCTCCCTGGGAAAATCATTTATAGCTTTGATGATTGAGGCAGCTAAGGTTTTGTCTCTCCTTGCAGGGGTGGCTAGACATATATTGCCAAACAGTAGGAGGTTGTGCCATGCTTGGGTAGTTCCAGGAGAGTCGTTGACCTTTCTCAGGAGGGCAGATAATTTGGCTGCTGCATGGGGGCGGGCTGCTTTAGGGATGTGTTGCAAGGTTCTGGCTGATGTTGCTTTGATAGCCTCTAATAAATTTTCCGTGGGAATGAAGGTCTGGGAGGTGTTTTGCCTGACGGGCGGTGTGGGCTGTTGATTGGTGTTCTCCCTGGGAGGGCGCCCAGAACCCAAACACCTGGCTCCGTTGTGGTAATGATTGCGCACATTACCGTCACTCGACCGGATAAAGCATACCCTGTCACACGTCTGACATCTGCCTTGTCTACCCCTGCTTGGTGGCTCATCTTGGCTTGGAGAAGCCTGGCTGGCTATTGAGAGCTGCGACATGGGCGGGCGCTGGGCGGGCACTAGGCGGGAGGGTGGACGGCGGGTGGAGACTGGAGGGTGGGCGGCGGTTGGAGGCTGGGGGGATGATCAGCTGGCCGTGGCACTACTACTCAGATGAGTGGTAATACATATACCACCTCTATACAAAGTGTGGGTATACACCCACTACACAATATGTGGGTATACAATGGGTGGGTGGGTGGCGTAGACACACATGGGAGCCTCCCGGCATCTATGGGCGGGTGGCAAGGTGGCCTCGTGGGTGGGGAGGCGACGTGGTGGGGTGGGGAAGGAGGGGGAGAGCAGGTACTTCCCGGCCTGGGCGCTGGGTGGGGGCGGGGGTCAGGGCGACACTAACACTGGTATAATTCCCCGTATATCACTGCACAATGATGAATGAATCATACACTTGTAATCTGACTCACTGCACGTGTGATGTACTCACAATATGATAGATATGTTGCGCCAATTATCGCTGACAACGTAACTTGTTCAACAAAACTTTCAAAACTTTCAAAAAAGAAAAACACAAAACACTATTTGGCACACACGTAACCCGCACCTCTCTCTCCTGACCACACAACACCCCTCACTCACCCCCCACCTCCCCTCACTATGGGAGGCCTACAGGGTCCATCCTGGCTCCTCACTCCAGCCTCCATGACTCCACACTGCCAACCCACCTGTTTTGATAAGTTTTCACATAGATGGTACACCGTAGGCACTTCCGGCCACTCCCACGTCTGCTTGGTGTATTCACGGTGAATATGGTTGAGTCTTGGTACGGTGAGGCCAAGATGTCTCAGGGTAATGGCTGAGAAAGCAGCAGCTCCTCCGCCACACGTCCGTCCCCTATCCCTCTCCCTCCTATATATATATATATATATATATATATATATATATATATATATATATATATATATATATATATATATATTACCTAACCTAACCTGATTAAGGCGTCCTGTAGATATGAGTTGCATTGCTCCTGGCAGTATGGGTTTGAGTCACTTCTGGGGTGTGACTTTTCAGTCGTCATATATATATTTGTGATGATAATCTCTTTCAAGAGAGATTGAGCCTGCTCTTCCCTACATAAGTTACTCATATACATACAACAATAAGATGCTACCTTCAAGATACGTCTACCAGTAGCACCAAACGTTTTGACCAGGAGGCAAAACGTACCCTAAAACTCCCCCCTACTCCACACTCCCTCCATGCCGGCTCACCCGTCGTCAACCAGCAAATTGCCATTCCCAGCCTGCCTGCTTCTGATTGGTGACCCGCCAACTGCACACCTTCACCTCAGCACCCTCTACCTTAGTCGATGTCTGGGCTTGAACAAGCCATTGAAGTCAGAATATCCTTGTGCTCTCAAGCTGTGAACATCCAACTGATACACATCCTGTTTATTGGTGGAGGTTCCCAGCTAGCACATATTCTCAGCACCTGTCTGTCATTTTTGTCTTTATATTATTCCTAGAGTAATTCATCCCTGTTCTTAATTTTTATGTTATATTTTTTGACTTGTTTGTTTGCACTGTACATAGCCAGGGATTTTCTTTGTTTAAATTTGCTTTCCAGTTAATTAAAGTTTCATTGTTCATACTATGTGTTTTGTGTGTTTTCCTTACTTTACCACAGACAACAGCCAAGCAGTCTCTTTTTTGTAAATGTGACAGGCATTGACATCAGCCATTAGGAAGACTGCCGAACATCTACACTCCTACATTTTCCCGTCACATTTAATGGGGCCTGTCCAAGGAGCTTCACTCAGGTACTAGTACTAGAACATCAATTCGTGGTAAGTGTACTTGGCTTTGATACAGTTGCTTTTCAATATTTACATTACTTTTCATATTTATACGGTGCTGTGTGTATTGTGCATTCCGAGAGTAGCATATGGTGAGTGTTGGATAACTTTGGATTACGTGGTGACTGTAGGCCTCAGTCATTCTCTTAATTGGTCATCCCTCCTTCAGTGTTATTACTCGTGTTTTCCACCTTTTGTCCCTAGGATAGTCTCACTCTCAGACAGATCATCATTTTGGTACCCTGGTACTTTGATTTGTCTTCGGGTCAAAGCACCCTATCTTTTGCAATCCGACCGAAGGAGGATACAGAGGGCCATAGTTCCTCTAGCACGGACTACGTTGCTGAGCTGGGACATCAGCAGCAGTTCTCGTCACCAGTTGACACTCGCACCCCTACACGTCGGTCAGAGATGATGGTATTTACTTAGGTAGGGAATTAGCTTTCTTTTTTCAGAGCACAAAGTTCGCTAATTCTGTAAGTATCATATTTCATTTAGTGGGAAAACCCTTGCTTCTGTCCTATAGAGACTCGGCAAGGTATGCCTACATTCTTGGACTACCTTATTCACTTTGAAGCAATTAAATGTTTCATTTGTTTTAGAAACTCAGTTTCATTCTCAGAAACTCAGATAGTTCCTGGATATAGATGCTTGGTAAAGAGAGAGAGATCATTAGCATGAACACCAACATTCATTACAGGCTTACCGGACTTAGGGTGAGTAGGTTTAGACTTAGGGGGTTCGACGTTACCTTTAGATTGGGACTTACCACATTTGTCAATGGTGTGTCCATATAATCGACAATACCTGCAGTACAGTTGAGAGGTACCTTGATCTGGGCTCGCTTTCTCGTAACTGTACCAAGACTTCTTGCTGGTAGGTTCTGGAGTCAGCCGGTGGATGAGGAGTAAGTGTCAGCTGACTTCGCACACTTCACTAACTCCGTCTCTTCCTTGTCTGCTAAGTATAGGCGGACAGGAGGAGGTACACGTCTCAGAAATTCTTCAACCAGTATGAGGTTGACAAGTTCTGAAAAGGTAGAGACATGTGCTGCCTCCAGCCATTTCATGAAATATCTTCGTTTGGTGTTAGCAAATTCTAAGAAGGTGGTGGTACTTGCCTTGACGTAGTCACGAAACTTTCGTCGATAGCTTTCGGTGGAGAAAAGGTAGGCGTCCAACACAGCTTGTTTCAGGGTGGTGTAGTTGTTTTCCGAAGCCAAAGTGCTGAGTGTGACTGCTGCTCTACCTGTTAAATGTACTCTGAGAAGGGTAGCCCATTGGTCGTCAGGCCAATTAAGTTGAACAGCAAGGGTCTCAAAAGTGGTAAAAAACACATCAACCTCCGTTTCGAGGAACGGGGGCATTAACTTACTTGCATGGGAGATATTGAAACTGGGAGGAAGACTAGCTGCCGCTTGTTGGAGTTGAGCTTGGTGTGCAGCGTCCCTCGCGCGTTCTTGGTCACGACAGTTTAGAGCTGCTTCTGCCTGTCGTTGGTCGTGTTCCCGCTGTATCTCTAGTCGCTGTTGGTATAAGGCCAACTCACGTTCTTGCTGTCCTTTGAGGAGTAGGGCCTCCCTTTCACTTTCTTCCTTCCGGATGGCAGCTGCTTCCTTGGCCAGGGCTGCCTCACGCTCCTTGAGGCGGATTTCTCTTTCTTGTTCTTCCTTTTTGAGGGCAGCTTCACGTTCTTGTTCTTCCTTTCTGAGGGCAGCTTCACGTTCTCTGATTGCAGCTGCTTCCTTTTGTTGCTCTCGCTCGATCTTAGCAAGTTCTAACTTGAGTTTGATTGCTGTCAAGTCATGTTTATCTGAAATAGTGTATTGGTCATGAGTAGAAGAATCTATAATACCTTCATCAGCAAGGTGATCCAGTATCATATTATTAATGGCAAATTTGTTGGCTCCATCAGGAACTTCCAAGTGATACTCATGTGCAAGAGTTAACAAATCGACCCTCTTAGCGTGACGTAAGGTCCCTATTTCACCTTCTGGATCTGTTTTGAATGCTTGTAGGCGGAACATTGTGAAAATATAGCAAAACAAAGGAGACACGAATATATAGTGAGAATATGGTGAATGTCAGAAACAGGAAACGTGGCAACTGATACCTATCCTGTGGGGAATTAATAATTAAAATTAATTCAAGATGGTAAATGAATAAGGTCGCAGGAAATCTTGTACCTGGTACTCACTATGGGAGGATAAAGGCAAGAAAATCCTACTAATTAGTGAAAACTGAGTTTAAAATACAAGTGAAACACTAAATGGCTTCAAAATAAATGAGGTAGTCCAAAAAATGTAGTCATACCTTTCCAAGTCACTATAGAACATAAGCAATGGTACCCACTGAAATTGAATATGGTATTTACAGAATTAGCGAACTTTGTGCTCAAAAGAAAGAACGCCAATTCCCTGTCATGTTCACAGAAAATGGTACCATCTGTTTTCTATGTGCGGCGGCTGGACGCCACTAGAGAAGGTAAACAGCGCACAGGACACCTGCCAAGCTTGGGAGCTACTCTATCATGTAATCAGTTGAAGTATTAAAGTCAGTAACCAGGAATGACTTTACATCAACCTTACAACCAAGACTATCTCAGCTATACACAGACACCACACTGGCGACGACGATGAACTGGGAACGCAGGTATTTTGTTCAACAAAACACAAGGAAGGAGCATGCTGTCTCGCCCAGAGGAGGAAGAAGCTGTCTGTGAGCACCATACCCGATGCTGTATGCAACCCCATGCTGTGTGCTGACTGTTGCTGTGTGCTGATCGTTGCTGTGTGCTGGCCGTTGCTGTGTGCTGGCCAATGCTGTGTGCTACCCAAGCTGTGCTGAGTGTTGCTGTGAGAGGAATCTGCCGACGCTGTGTACGAAACGACGCTTTGATGCAGTGTACAAAACCGATGTTTTGGTTACGAAACGACGCTCGTGCTACAAAATTCTTCACGCTGTGAACCTACTGCTGCCTACTGCTGCCAACTGCTGCCTACTGCTGTACCAACTGCTGCCTACTGCTGCCTACTGCTGCCAACTGCTGCCAATTGCTGTACCAACTGCTAACAACTGCTGTGTTGCTGTGAGTAGGAACAACACATGTACACAAGGGCTAGGTAAGAAGTCAGTTGCTGCTGTGTTGTGCACTGTTGTGAACTTTTGCATTAAAATGCTTGTGTGCTTTGCAAAATTAAAGTAATTACAGTGAATTCTTGAATAACATATACAGTGCAGTAAGTGTTATATATTCTGAGGAACATTTTAAGTGATAAGTTTAAATTTATTCAGTAAAAATGGCAAATATACCTCAGTTTCCTGCATTTGATCCTGACTGTGACCAGACAAACCTGTCACAGAGGTGGGTCAAATGGCTTAAAAGGTTTGAAAATTTGTTGATAGTTTCTGACATCAAAAGTGCTGAAAGAAAGCGTGCCTTTCTGCTTCACTATGCAGGTGATAGAGTTTGTGACATCTTTGATACACTGAAAGATACTGGTGGTGCCAAAGATTATGACACTGCCAAGGCCAAATTAACTGAGCATTTCAAACCAAGGCAAAATACTGCTATGGAAATTATGCATTTCAGGAGAGCAAAACAACTCTCTAATGAAACTGTTGATCAATACCATACACGTCTGCAGGGTTTAGCAGCCCATGTGAGTTTGCTGATGTTGACAAAGAAATCAAACAGCAAATAATTGAAACATGCACATCTACACGTCTTCGTCGAAGAGCTCTAGAACTTGTTGATGATGAAAGTTCTCTTACCAAGATACTGGATATGGCTCGTCGAATGGAAGATGCTGCACGTGATGCTCGTGCCATGGAGTGCAGTGCCAACAACGGTTCTGCCACTGTTACTAACAGTCATGAAGTATGTAAGGTTCAGGGAGTACACCATGATCATAGAAGATATCATGCCAAACCTAACATTAAATTGAGCCGAGAACCACATCACAACTGGAGTCATGGAACAAGACTCAAGCAGTCACAACGACTCACATCAGAGGTTGTCAATAATAAATGTTACAATTGTGGAGGAGACTACCCACACCAAGATAATGTTTGTCCTGCACAAGGTAAGAAGTGCTATGAGTGTAGAAAACTAAATCATTTTGGTGCTATGTGTCGTTCCGCACTAAAGAAACCACAATCAATAAATAAAAGCAATGTACGAGGATCAAGTCATAGGAGTCGAGGTGGCAAACACAATATTGCACCTCAAATCAAGAATGTTAATAATATACAAGACAACATTTCATTACAACCAGTCTCAGATGACAGTGAATGTGATTATATTTATGGAGTACAATCAATCACAAATGGAATGATCTTCCAAACAACCCAGAGACTATAGTATACATTGCTGGCATTTGTCTCAAAATTCTCATTGACACTGGATCAAACATTGACACCATTGCTGAGTGCCACTATGAAAAATTTAAAAAACAGTTCCCAAAGCTTGAAAACTATAATGGCAAAGCCACTGCCTATGCTTCAAAGGTAGCCTTACCAGTGATTGGAACTTTCACTGCAGAGATTAAGTCAAAGAATGCAATGCTCATTACTACATTCCATGTTGTTAGGAATGCAAAGGAGTCTTTACTCAGTTACAAGACTTCAACCAAATTGGGGCTACTTCAGCTTTCTAATGCTGTAGCAGTGGAATCTGCAAACAATGTTGATGCTATTGTTGCTGAATTTTCTGATCGGTTTAAATCCATAGGTTGTTATACTGATAGCAAGGTACATCTGCATATCAACCCAGATGTAATTCCAGTTGCCCAACCACATCGCCGACAACCATTCCATACTCGCAAGAAAGTCGATGCCGAACTGGATAGGCTGATAGAACTAGATATCATTGAACCGGTAACAGGCCCAACACCATGGGTAAGCCCAATTGTCACTCCACCAAAGCCGAAGAATCCAGATGAGATACGCATTTGTGTAGACATGCGTGTTCCCAACAAGGCAATAATGCGTGAACGCCATCCTACACCCACTGTAGATGATATGATATACCGCTTGAATGGTGCAACTGTATTCAGCAAGTTAGATTTAAACAAGGGCTATCATCAGCTTGAACTTGATGATGAGAGTCGATTCATCACAACGTTTACGACACATCGAGGTCTGTATAGGTACAAGCGCCTGAGTTTTGGTATTAACAGTGCTGCTGAAGTATTCCAGCACATCATCAGCCAGGTATTGCAAGATATACCTAATGCTGACAACATGTCTGATGACATCATTGTTTATGGCCGTACCCAAGCTGAACACGACAAAGCTCTTCGTGCAACATTGCAACGCTTACGAGAAAAGAATTTGACGCTAAGCCGAGCAAAGTGTGAGTTCAATCAACATAAAATTGAATTCTTTGGACATGTACTTAGTGACAAAGGTCTGTCTCCAGATCCTAAGAAAGTTGCAGATATCAAGAATGCTGCACCTCCTTCAACATCCACTGAAGTACATAGTTTTCTGGGAATGGCAAACTACTGTTCTCGCTTCATTCCAGATTTTGCTACCATTACGAAGCCTCTACGTGAGCTCCTGAAGAAAAATGCATCATGGTACTGGAGCGATGTCGAGCAAAATGCATTTGATGCTGTGAAAGATGCACTAGTAGAAAATGCGACTGCTGCATACTTTGATCCATCAATGGACACTGAGTTAACGGTGGATGCTAGTCCTGTTGGTTTAGGTGCTGTGTTAGCCCAACACAAACCTGGTCAACCAGATTCAAGAGTAGTAATTGCCTATGCCAGCCGTTCTCTCACAGATGTTGAGCAACGATACAGTCAGACAGAGAAGGAAGCTCTTGCTCTTGTATGGGGCTGTGAACACTTCAATGTGTATCTGCTTGGTGCACCCTTTACCACGATAGTCACTGACCACAAACCGTTGGAGACCATCTTCAATAATCCAAAGTCCAAACCACCAGCTCGCATTGAGAGATGGGCTCTTCGTCTGCAACCATACAACTTTACGGTGAAATACAAGCCAGGTGCAGGCAATCCCGCTGATTACATCAGTCGACATCCTGCCAACAGTTTCACCATCACCAAGCATCAGCAAGTTGCCGAGGAATATGTACACTCTGTAACCTGTGATGCAGTCCCTAAGGCTCTCACTCTTGATGAAATCCGTACTGCAACCCTAGAGGACCCAACTCTGCAAGCAACAGTGGATGCATTGACTAAGAAAAAGTTTCCACGCATCCCACCCTCAGGAGTTGACCAAGATGCATTCAAAGCACTTGAACGCATCCAGACAGAATTAAGTGTTACGCAACAACGCGACACCGTGCTGCGAGGTACTCGTATCGTCATTCCAGCTGTTCTCCAGCAACGTGCTCTGAAGCTTGCACATCAAGGACACCAAGGTCTTGTAAGGACCAAACAGCTGCTACGAGAAAAGGTGTGGTTTCCTGGCATTGATCGTCAAGCTAAGGACATGCATGATGCCTGTGTCCCTTGCCAAGCTGCAGTGGATACTTCAAGACCAACACCTCTACAACCTTCACCACTACCTGCTGCACCATGGATGGAAGTATCGATGGACTTCTGTGGACCGCTACCAACTGGAGAGTACTTGATGGTAGTCATTGATGATCACTCACGTTATCCAGAAGTAGAAATCATCACTTCCACATCTGCAAAGGCTGTCATCCCGAAACTCGACAAGATCTTTTCAAACTTTGGCATTCCTGAAGTTGTCAAGACGGACAATGGACCGCCATTTAATGGACAAGACTTTGTCAACTTTGCTGAGCATATTGGATTCAAACACCGCCGTGTGATGCCACTACATCCTCAAGCAAATGGAGAAGTAGAGAGATTCATGCAACCTCTCATGAAAGCTGTACGCTGTGCTCATGCCGAAGGACGATCCTGGAAACAAGCTATGTATGCTTTTCTCAGGAACTACCGTGCAACACCGCATGGAACACTGGGCAAGTCGCCTGGCGAACTTTTATTTGGACGTCCTATGAGAATCGCACTACCTGTCATGCCAGCCAAGGTAACGGATAAACGTCTCGCTCAGAAGGATGCACTAGCCAAGGGCAAAATGAAAATTGCTCATGATCAACGTGCAAAGGAACAATTCATAAAGGTTGGAGATACTGTTCTCGTTAAAAAGAAAAAAGAGGGAAAGCTAGATATGCCGTATGATACAAAACCATATAAAGTGATTAGTGTAAAAGGAACTATGGTAACAGCGAGTAATAGAGATCATAGTATAACACGTAATATGGCTTATTTCAAAGTGATTCCAAATAGTGTAGAAAATGATGAAGTGCAAAGTCGTGCAAAAGAAAAAGAAAAAATGAGTTATAACTCGATAAACAATTCATCGAGGGATATTTTTGTATTTAAGGACTCTCGTCCAAAACGACATGTTAAACGCCCTACACGATATGATGATTAATTGTGTTCATATGTAATGCAAAGTATTTACTTGTTATGCTGAACTAAATTTAATATTGTTTGAATAATGCAGATCTCTCATTCAATATTTTGTAACTTTGTATTACAGTTTCTTTCATGTTTGTTTAACATTGCATATGTATTTTTAACATTGAAATCCTTTGTGGTAAAGATTGTTTAAATTCTTTGTGTGTTTAATTAATGTTAAATGTATGCAATATCTCTTGATATGTTAATAACTTACTTTGTGTCAATAACTTTGCTTTGTGCTACAAGCATGGTAGACATCCTGTATTCATTCTTTTTAAAGAAAAGGAGGGATGTCATGTTCACAGAAAATGGTACCATCCGTTTTCTATGTGCGGCGGCTGGACGCCACTAGAGAAGGTAAACAACAGCATACAGGACGCTACCAGCTTGGGAGCTACTCTATCATGTAGTTATTTAAGTATTAAAGTCAGTAACCAGGAATGACTTTACATCAACCTTACTACCAAGACTATCTCAGCTATACACAGACACCACATGTACGTATTTCATTTTTTGTACCAATATGTTCGCAATAGAATGTTCTCGAAGAACATAAGTATAAAATTTCACATAAGGATGCGTTCGACCTGCAACAAATATAAAAACTACATCGATCATACTCGGCGTGTCAATAATACAATTGTTTACCACGATGATTCCTGCCATGCTGTTTTCTCAAATAAGCTGTTCGGCTATTAGAGAAAACGTAAATTTCATGGCGAACATTTGTAAATTATCCCCAAGTAGATCGGATCGAAATTGGAATTTATACAAATATTTATTATCGTGACGCCCTCCAGTGTCACCCTTGAGTAACCCGAACAAAACTTAAGAGAGGCGCTCGCGCACCACTGAGTGGCGAAAGTGTTAAATTAATTAATTAAGTAACGTTTAAACGTTCTTTTAGTGTAAATAACGGAAGAAAATGTAAGACATAGTCTACATATCTCTTTCCAAATATCTTTTAATTTTTTCCCCTAATGAAAAATAATAAGATTTTGCCAATTTTGCTTAACAAGTACATTAATTATTACCTTTTTTGTTATTATTATTGTAATTAAAAGAATTACACCTTGTGTTTGTTTATGTACAAAACATGGTGTAATAACCAGTTCGTTGCCCCTAAATCAACACAACATAACCAGTTTACTCATGTCGTCGCCCCTAAATCAATAAAAACAACCAGTGTACTATTGTAAATATTCATAGCTTAGGATTTATTATTCTCAGGTTAGTCATTCTTAGGCTCTGTTGTTTTAGGTTAGGTTAGATTATGCTGTAACCTTCGTATGGTGTATACGAACAGACCGACCGGGCAACAACAGCGTGGTTCTGGCCACATCAGTGGTTAATGTGGATTGTTGCTTTACTACACATCAGTTCTGCAATTATTTAGGTAATATTTAACTACTAGTAATTGTCATTAGTTTGACAATATTGCAGAAATTAGGGAATGTCATAAGAGTAGTCACTGGCATTCACAGGGCAACAAAATTGACCAGTTCAGCTTTTTAGTAGGTAAAATATCACAAGAGTTTTGCCCGAAACGATATGCGTGATAAAAACAGGGTTTCTCTCCTTATCAATATCTTACTCGCTAATTTAACGAGGTACGAATGGTTGATTGAAATAATGTATTTAATGTGAATTTGCAATCAATTACGCGTATACATCTGATTTGTCGCATGTGTGATGAATTAATAACAATAAACTGACAATCCATATCCAAGGAGAGAAACCCTGATTTTATTGCATATTTCGACGTTTCAGCCGCTAGGCTGGACGTTAGAGCGACGGTCTCGCCTCATGCAGGTCGGCGTTCAATCCCCGACCGTCCAAGTGGTTGGAGCACCATTCCTTCCCCTCGTCCCATCCCAAATCCTTATCCTGACCCCTTCCCAGTGCTATATAGTCGTAATGACTTGGTGCTTTCCCCCTGATAGTTCCCTTCCCTTCAGCCGCGTTAGAGCTGTTTTTACAGTACATCTTCTTTCTGTAACATACACGGAAAATCTGGAACATTTTAGTTAATTCTAATGAAAACATATTGATTTGTGTGATTTGGACGAATAATGGACTATCTCGTCGTATATCCCACGATTTTAAGGATTGCCAGTTTATTGTTATTAATTCATTACATATGCGACATATCTGATGTATACGCGTAATTAGTTGCAAATTCACATTAAATACATTATTTTCAATCAACCATTCGTACCTCGTTAAATTAGCGAGTAAGATATTGATAAGGAGAGAAACCCTGTTTTTATTGCATATTTCTACGTTTCAGCCGGATTAGAGCGGTTTTAGCTCTAATCAGACAAGTTGCCGTTGCCTCCTCCGCATCAGCTCTAATGCGGCTGAAACGTCGAAATATGCAATAAAAACAGGGTTTCTCTCCTAATCAATATTTTAGTCGCTATTGTAACGAGGTACGAATGGTTGATTGAAAATAATGTATTTAATGTGAATTTGCAATTAATTACGCGTATACATCAGATTTGTCGCATATGTAATGACTTAATAACAATAAACTTAAAAAAATCCTTAAAAACGTGGGTAAAACGACGAGATAGATTTGTCGCATATGTAATGAATTAATAACAATAAACTGGCAATCCTTAAAAACGTGGGAAATACGACGAGATAGTCAATTATTCGTTCAAATCACACAAATCAATGTGTTTTCATTAGAATTAACTAAAATGTTCCAGATTTTCCGTGTATGTTACAGAAAGAAGATTATGTATGTTACAGAAAGCTGCAAAAACAGCTCTAATGCGGCTGAAACGTCGAAATATGCAATAAAATCAGGGTTTCTCTCCTTGGATACGGATTGTCAGTTTATTGTTATTAATTCATTACATATGCGACAAATCTGATCTATACGCGTAATTAATTGCAAATTCACATTAAATACATTATTTAAATCAACCTTTCGTACCTCGTTACAATAGCGAGTAAGATATTGATTAGGAGAGAAACCCTGTTCTTATTGCATATTTCGACGTTACAGCCGCATTAGAGCTGATGCGGAGTCTTATTAGAGCTAAAACAGCTCTAATGCGGCTGAAACGTCGAAATATGCAATAAAAACAAGGTTTCTCTCCTAATCAATGTCCTACTCGCTACTTTACCGAGATACAAATGGTTGATTGAAAATAATGTATTTAATGTGCATTTGCAATTAAATACGAGTTTGCATCATATATATCGTATATGTAGTGAATTCGTTCACTACATGCGAGAATAAGGGGCTTACTCTCGCAATTTACCCGTTGGACCTCCTCCAGTCTCCGGCAATGTTCTGGCACAGAGAAAGCTCCAACGGGTAAACGGCGGGAGTAAGCCCCCGCTCTCGCATGTAGTGAACGAATTCACTACATATATTCAATCAACCAATCGTACCTTGTTAAAATAGCGAGTAATATATTGATCATGAGAGAAACCCTGTTTTTATTGCATGTTTCGACGTTTCAGCCGCATTAGAGCTGATGCGGAGGAGGCAACGGCAACTTGTCTGATTAGAGCTAAAACCGCTCTAATCCGGCTGAAACGTAGAAATATGCAATAAAAACAGGGTTTCTCTCCTTATCAATATCTTACTCGCTAATTTAACGAGGTACGAATGGTTGATTGAAAATAATGTATTTAATGTGAATTTGCAATTAATTACGCGTATACATCAGAGTTGTCGCATATATAATGAATTAATAACAATAAACTGACAATCCGTATGCAAGGAGAGAAACCCTGATTTTATTGCATATTTCGACGTTTCAGCTGCATTAGAGCTGTTTTTGCAGTACATCTTCTTTCTGTAACATACACGGAAAATCTGGAACATTTTAGTTAATTCTAATGAAAACACATTGATTTGTGTTATTTGGACGAATAATGGACTATCTCGTCGTATTTCCCACGTTTTTAAGGATTGCCAGTTTATTGTTATTAATTCATTACATATGCGACATATCTGATGTATACGCGTAATTAATTACAAATTCACATTAAATACATTATTTTCAATCAACCATTCGTACCTCGTTACAATAACGAGTAAGATATTGATAAGGAGAGAAACCTTGTTTTTATTGCATATTTCGATGTTTCAGCCAGATTGTAGCGGTTTTAGCTCTAATCAGACAAGTTGCCGTTGCCTCCTCCGAATCAGCTCTAATGCGGCTGAAACGTCGAAATATGCAATAATAACAGGGTTTCTCTCATGATCAATATATTACTCGCTATTTTAATGTGCATTTGCTATTAAATACGAGTTTGCATCATATATATCGTACATGTAGTGAATTCGTTCACTATAATTTTTTTTGTCCCCTAACTCCCCTTGCCACTTCGGGGGGGTATAGGGTTTTGATATAGCTAGGGCACCGATCCCCCCAGCCATAGGGCATGGCGAGATGGCACCCCTAAGCATACCTAATACCCTAACAACACACAAACTAAAATACACAAATATGGCAGATCTCATCACACCCACAAGAGTTAAGATGATACTAATAATACATAATAATAACCTGAAAATAAAACATAATATTAATGGAAAATTCTTTTATATTGGTTTTTTTCTATATGGGACACAGCACACATAGGTAGAGGTGCACAGTATAACATTAAAAAAGAACAAACGCTGAAGGCCAAAGCAGCAAGCTGCCTAAGCGGCAGGATTGATGACTTGACATCGGCATACATGGAAAACTAGACACAGTGGAAGCTCCTAACAAAGCCCCGGAGCGGGAGGGATATCATGTATGCGCATGGGGTCCCTCCGGCCGCCGCCTTATCCACTCGCGGGCTTCGGCCAGGTCCTCCACCCTCTTGTGAGAAGCCATTGGGAGAAGTGGTACTCCGGATGACAACTCTGCTTAGATAGTTGGCTACCAGCTATCGTGGCTGCGGTTCACCTAAGCGAGACTATATTGACCCTTATGCACCCTGTGCACAGTGATCCTGGGACTATGGTGGTCTGCCCCGTGACGTGGTCTTGGACCATATTCTATATATTGAATATGTCCAGGTCAGGGCCTTCACAGAGCAGATCTCTAGGTCGCTCTTGGTGAGACCCATATCCATTAAACCACGTGCACTCTCCTTGCACCATCCTCCTCTCCAATTAAGGGTTATTGAAGAGGCGGATGCTGTATGCTTCCCGGTATACTCCCGGACCTTCTGCAGGATCTCGGGGGTGCCGTACTTGTCGCACTTGCTCTGATGTGGACGGGAGAGTGGGAAGTTATCAGCTGAGACCTGGGTGTCTAATATGAAGGCCTCGTCACCTTTGCAAGCTATGATGTCAGGCTTGCAGAAGGTCCCTCCATCTGGTATACGGACTTCGCGTTCCACCTCGAAGCCTCTTTGCCGCAGGCGGCCGGCTACGAACCGGGTGATATCGTCATGACGTTTCACCCGAGCCCCGTGCGTCTTGTGGCATGCCTGGGATATGTGGCCCAGGGTTCCTGGTTTCCGACAGGCATCGCAGAGACCAGAAGCCTCGGGTCTACCCCTGGCTGCTCTAGACGGCGTGGCCACAGCGTTTGCCCGGATCTGGATGGCGTGAGCAAAATCTCCTCCGCTTAGCAGACGGGTACCGGATGCGACCCACTTGTGGCAGGAAGGTACCTCACAAGAGGACGCGAGGCCGGCCCCATCAACCATGCTGTACAGTTTTGCTTTCCACCTCCTCGAGCACTCGGTCGTTCTGTTGGACGGGGTTCCGGCAGCCGTGGTCGGGTCTACCCATCGCCGCATTCGCGCTTGGAACGCGGGTAGGAGAGCCGCTGCCACTACCACTGGATCCTCCGACTCTACTAGCGCCCCGAGCCGCTTGTTCTTTTGCAGCCGGATCGATGTGGCAAAGTCGGGTATTCCTAGTCCACCGTCTTTCACGTCCGCGTGGATAAAGGCATTGGGAGTATCGTGAGGCAGCCGCAGCCAGCCACGAGTGGCGTGCCGCAGCCGCCGGTCAAGCCTCGCCAACTCCGTTTTAGCCACACGTCCGAGGACAAGGCGGTGGTTCATCTTGGGGATTAGGTGGTGCTTAAGTAGGTATAACCTCTGTTGGGGTTTGAGTGGCGCCTTCGTGATGTTGGTCAGGCCGTCCTCAAACAGGGAACCGTAGGATAAGCGTCTGCCCCCGGCCCCGATAAGAATCCCTAAGTACTTATACTCGTCCGCCACGCTCATAGTACCGATTGCATCGTCCCCGACGTAGTATGCCTTCCTAGTGGGGACATGCCACGTCTTGCGGTGTGCATCGATCGCTATGCTTAGCGTACGGCATTTTGCAGCGTTTACTTTAAGACCAGAGCCACGCAGTGTGTGGCAAATACTCGTTATGAGTGTCTGTAGTCCGGCAGCCGTTTCCGCTGCCACAACCAGATCGTCCGCGAACGCCAGTGCTGATACCTTTTCTCCCCCCAGTCCGACCCCTAGCCCCAGATCCTTAGCCCTGGTAATTGCCTCATCAATTATCAGGTTGAAGAGAAATGGAGATAGGGGGTCACCCTGTTTCACCCCCCTAGTGATCAGGATGTCCTTCGACTTCTCCCCTTGGCTGGTTATCACGGTTGAGGACCGATCATAGCCCGACATTATATATGTCCTTAAAGGCTTTGGGATGCCTTTGCGCTTCATGGCCCGATGGATGGCCGGATGGGAGACGCTATCGAAAGCCTTCTCCATATCCAGAAACGCTAGGTGCGTGTTGTGCTTGAGCGCACGAGCCTCAGCTAGGAGGGCGTCCAGGATCACCAGGTTTTCAGGGCATCCGTCCACGGGAACGAAAGCCTTCTGCCGCCTGTCGATCCTGACCGCCCCGGAGAGCCTGCTGCTCAGGATCTTGTGGAACAGCCTCACTATCGTAGATGACATGGTTATGGGGCGATAGTGGGAAGGTGAGTCTGGGTTAGGTTTCTTAGGTAATAGCACTGTCTTGTTCTTGCGAAATGGTTGCGGCAGGGATTCGTTTACCAACCACAGATTAAACAGTTTTGCAAACACCCTGATTGGTATAGCCTTAAGTAGACGTATAGTGATTCCGTCTGGGCCGGGAGCAGCATTGCTACTTGCCTTGAGAGCAACAAGGATTTCCTCGGATGTTATGGGGTCCCCTAGTTGCTGATTAACTGGATCACGGTCACGAATTGGGCGGCGGTCCGGCGATGTGGGTCTAGAGAATAGCGCCTCCCAGAATGGAAAGAGACGAGCTGGCTCCACCTCAGTGGGGGTTACTTTCCAGTCTCCGGAAAGGACGCGCGCAGCGGCTTTCGAGCGATCTTTCTCGTACAGGCTCTGGCACAGACCATACTGTGCCCTTCGCTCCCTCTTTCGTCCGGTTGGAGGTTGGGTTGGGTCGGTACGGTTTGTCGGTGGAGGTCTCTGTCGACGCGCAGGGCGAGGGCGCGGTGCGTGGTCACCAGATCTTTTGGCAGAAGTAACCACTCGAGCATGGCGCTCAAGGATCCTATCCACGTTATGGCCGTTACCACTGACCAGGTCTGTGATTGCTTCATCAAGGAGTTCTTCCCCCCATCCGGTTTCCTGGCCCCTGGGTGCAATAGCTGCGAGGAATTCTACCATGGTTTCCTTCCAAGAAGCTTCCGGGGGGGTCCCGTCCGGGGGGGGCATGTCGGGATCGGCGCCATCGGGGGCGCCCACCGCCGCCCTGATATTGCCTCTCCTTCCATGATTCCTTAATGGGCTAGGCGGTTCGTCCTCCCTGTCCGAGTTGGACAGTGAAGACTCCGAGCCCTCGGCCTCCGCTCGATTTCTGTATTCCACCACCAACTCTCTATACTCGTTCCTTTTCCTTTGGCTCTTAATGGACTCCAGAGTTCGCGAAGGAAAGCGCTGTTGCAGCCGCTGGTTCATACCTTCCCGGCCTGCTTGGGGTCTTCCTTCCAGCCTGACCTCCTCCATAGCCAGGAGGCGTTTCTCCTCATCGGTCCACCGTGCTTTGGGCCTACCCGCTCTACTCGCGGCCTCTTCAAGTTCCTGATGGTATCGGGAGAGGGGCTTACTCCCGCCGTTTACCCGTTAGACCTCCTCCAGTCTCCGGCAATGTTCTGGCACAGAGAAAGCTCCAACGGATAAACGGCGGATATAAGCCCCCGCTTTCGCATGTAGTGAACGAATTCACTACATATATTCAATCAACCAATCATACCTGCGAATACGTGCAGAGAGCCAGAATTTGGCTAAAAAAATATGGCTCAAGCTTCGAATTTGGGGTGTTTAGGATATTTTAAAAACTGCAAGGAGGGTTTGGGCAAAATGTGACCCATCGCCGCTCTCGGTAATTGGCATATTTTCGGTATAGAAATTCGTAATTTCAAACTGCGAATACGTGCCGAGAGCCAGAATTTCGCTCCAAAATATGGATCAAGCGTCGAACTTGGGTTGTTTGGAATATGTTGAAAACTACAGGGAGGGTTTGGGCAAAATGCGATCCCCTGCTGCTTTCAGTAATGGCATGTTTTCGGTATAAAATTCGTAATTTCAAACTGCGAATACGTGCAGAGAGCCAGAATTTGGCTCCAAAATATGGCTCAAGGGTCGAATTTGGGATGTTTCTGATATATTTTAAAACTGCAGGGGGGTTTGGGCAAAATGCGACCCATCGCTGCTCTCAGTAATTGGCATATTTACGGTATAAAAATTCGTAATATCAAACTGCGAATAAATGCAGAGAGCAAGAATTTGGCTCCAAAATATGGTTCAATCGTCGAATTTGGAATGTTTGGGATATTTTCAAAACTGCAGCGGGGGTTTGGGCAAAATATGACCAATCGCCGCTCTCAGTAATTGGCATATTTTCGGTATAAAAATTCGCAAATTCAAACTGCGAATACGTGCGGAGAGCCAGAATTTGGCTCCAAAATATGAATCAAGCGTCGAATTTGGGATGTTTGGCATAATTTGAAAACTGCAGGGAGGTTTTGTGCTAAATGTGATCCATCGCCGCTTGCAGTAATTGGCATATTTTCGGTATAAAAATTCGTAATTTCAAACAGCGAATACTTGCAGAGAGCCAGAATTTGGCTCAAAACATGGCTCAAGGATCGAATTTGGGATGTTTGTGATATATTTTTAAACTGCAAGGGGGTTTGGGCAAAATGTGACCCATCGCCGCAATCAGTAATTGGTATATTTTCGGTATAAAATTTGTTATTTCAAACTGCGAATACGTGCAGAGAGCCGGAATTTGGCTCCAAAATATTGCAGAAGCGACGATTTTGGGAAGTTTTGAATATTTTGAAAACTGCAGGGAGGGTTTGGGAAAAATGTGATCCATCGCCGCTTTCAGTATTTGGCATATTTTCGATATAAAATGTCTTAATTTCGAACTGCGAATACGTGCAGAGAGCCAGAATTTGGCTCCAAAATACGGCTCAAGGGTCGAATTTGGGACGTTTGGGATATTTTGAAAACTGCGATGGGGGGGTTGGGCAAAATGTGACCTATCGCTGCTCTCAGTATATGGCGTACTTTCGGTATAAAAGTTCGTAATTTCAAACTGCGAATACGTGCCGAAAGCCAGAATTTGGCTCCAAAATATGGCTCAAGCTTCGAATTTGGGATGTTTGGGATATTTTAAAAACAGCAGGGAGGGTATTCGCAGTTTTAAATTAAGAATTTTTATACCGAAAATATGCCAATTACTAAAAGCGGCAATGGATCACATTTTGCCCAACCCCCCCCCCCTGCAGTTTTAAAATATGTCACAAACATCGTAAATTCGACCCTTGACCCATATTTTACAGATAAATTCTGGCTCTCTGCACGTATTCGCAATTTGAAATTACGAATTTTTATACCGAAAATATGCCAATTACTGAAAGCAGCGATGGGTCACATTTTTCCCAAACCCTCCCTGCAGTTTTCAAAATATCCCAAAAATCCCGAATTCGACGCTTCAGCCATATTTTGGAGACAAGTTCTGGCTCTCAGCACGTATTCGCAGTTTGAAATTACGATATTTTATACTGAAATTATGCCAATTACTGAGAGCGGCGATGGGTCACATTTTGCCCGAACCCTCCCTGCAGTTTTCAAAATATCCGAAACATCCCAAATTCGACCCTTGAGCCATATTTTGGAGCCAAATTCTGGCTCTCTACATGTATTCGCAGTTTGAAATTACGACTTTTATACCGAAAATATGCCAATTACTGAAAGCAGCGAGGGATCGCATTTTGCCCAAACCCTCCCTGCAGTTTTTGAAATATCCCAAACATCCCAAATTCGACGCTTGAACCATATTTTGAAGCCAAATTCTGGCTCTCTGCACGTATTCGCAGTTTGAAATTACGAATTTTTATACCGAAAATATGCCAATTACTGAGAGCGGCGATGGGTCATATTTTGCCTAAATCCCAAATGCAGTTCAGCAATTGTCATATTTTCGGTTTAAAAGTCGTAATTTCAAACTGCGAATACATGCAGAGAGCCAGAATTTGGCTCCAAAATATGGCTCAGTAAATTGCATATTTTCGGTATAAAAATTCGTAATTTCTAACTGCAAATACGTGCCGAGAGCCAGAATTTGGCTCCAAATATGGCTCAAGCGACGAATTTGGGATGTTTGGGATATTTTGAAAACTGCTGGGAGGGTTTGGGCAAAATGTGAACAATCGCCGCTCTCAGTAATTGGCACATTTTCGGTATAAAAATTCGTAATTCAAACTGCG
>WNGS01022066.1:0-10366 GCA_020271785.1 Procambarus virginalis
CTGTGGTGATATCTATCACACACTACTGGGTCAGCTGTGTGCACTCTGTGCTCCCTCTATGTTACTGGTGATATCTATCACACACCACTGGGCCAGCTGTGTGCACTCTGTGCTCCCTCTATGTTACTGGTGACATCTATCACACACTACTGGGCCAGCTGTGTGTACTCTGTTCTCCTTCTATGTTACTGGTGACATCTATCACACACTACTGGGCCAGCTGTGTGTTCTCTGTGCTCCCTCTATGTTACTGGTGACATCTATCACACACTACTGGGCCAGCTGTGTGTACTCTGTTCTCCTTCTATGTTACTGGTGACATCTATCACACACCACTGGGCCAGCTGTGTGTACTCTGTGCTCCCTCTATGTTACTGGTGATATCTATCACACACCTGGGCCAGCTGTGTGTACTCTGTGCTCCCTCTATGTTAGAGCAACCCGCTCTAACAATAACATAGTATCATTGTGGCCAAAGGCTCATAGTTCCTAAGCTGCTAATGTTCATAGTTTATCTGTGGTAGATTTCCAGTTATTTCCTATCACCAGGCACCAACCCTTCCTCACGTACCATAGTCTGTCTCATAGTACCCGTCACATTACTGTAGAGAGCATAAGGGTCCGTTTGCTCCAATTTTAAATGATAATTGTATTTTTCCAGTGAAACTTCTGATGTGAAATTTACGTACTATTTTCCATGTTATTCAAGTATCATGGATACGCTATATCCAATTGAAGGCTCGTAGTTTTGTTTTGAGAAATCTTGGTAGTTCTAAGTAAATCATAATAAGCACTATAAATTATTACATGTAATTGTGGGGTTCTCGCAAATAATTTTTATATACAATAGTGTATGCTTTGAAAATCTAAAGAGAGTGAATTGCAGGAACGTTATAAGAAAACGATGTTAAGTTGAAATGTCTCTGGGGTACACTACTAAAAACCGGATAGATCTAGTGTCGCAACAAATCACACGATGTTTATGGACTCCACTACCACCTAAAAGGAAAGGTATGGGTTCCACTACCACCTGTAGGTTGGGTATGGGTCCATTACCACCAATAGGATGGGTATGGGATCCATTACCGCCCCATGCTTGATATGGGGTGCATTACTGCCCACAGCATGGGCATGGGGTCCACTACCGCCAACAGGAAGGCTATGGGGTCCACTTCCGTCCACAGGACTTGTACGGTTTCCACTTCCATCCACAGGATGGGTATGAGGTCTACTACCCCAAAGGATGGGTATGGGGTCCACTACCGCCCAGAGGATGAGTGTTTCGGTCCGCTTCCTCCTTCAGCATAAGTATGGGGGTCACTAGCTCCCACAGGATGGGTATGTGGCCCAGTACTGCCCATATTTTTTTAATACAAGAGTTCTTACATTCTTGTACACATTCTTACATACACAGGATAAGTATGGGGTCCACTACCACCCACAGGATGAGTATGGGGGTCCACTACTGCCAACGGGATTGGACTATCATCCACAGGAAGGATATGGGGTCCACTACCGCTCGCAGGATGGATATAGGGTTCACAACTAGTCACACGATGTGTATGGGGTCCACTAGCCACCAGTAGGTTGTGTATGGGGTCAACTACCACCTACAGGATGAGGCTGGGGTTCACTACCGCCTACAGGATGGGAATGGAGTCCACTACCGCTAAAGGATGAGTATGGGGTCCACTGCCACCCAAAGGATGAGTATGGGGTCCACTATCACCCACTGGATAGGTATAGGGTTCACTACCATCCACAGGATGCGTAAGGGGTCCACTACCACGTATAGGATGGGTATGGGGTCCACTACACTCACAGGATGAGTATATGGTCCACTACTGCCCGGAAAATGGGTGCATGGTCCACTTCTGCCCACAGGATGGGTATGGGGTCCACTGCTCCCATCAGGATGGGTATAGGGTCGATTACCGCCTAGAAAATGGGTGTATGGTCCACTACCGCCTACAGGATTGATATGGGTCCTGTACCGCCCATGGAATGGGACCCAAGGTGTCCACTACCACCTGTACATGTTTATGGGGTCCACTACTGCCTACAGGATCAAGTACTGCCCAGTCAAGTACTCTCGGAAATCCGACACAAATGTTAACATACTATAATTACCCATTAAGAATTTTTGGAAAGTGGGAGATTCCGTGACGTCATCACAACAAGACGTATATTTACAACATGTATATATTAAACTCTAATTATTCCTTTAAACAGAGCCTAGTGTTTAAACTTAATAAATAGTATTTACTAGGACTGAATAATTATACCATAGACCAGAAAATATAGCTTGCCTCCCTTGCCCTTAAGACAGAGTAGGAACCAGCAGAGTATTGGAACATAACATTGTTGGAGCACCCCCTCAAGGGAGGGGCAGGCAAGTTATATTCTCAGAGAGAGAGAGAGAGAGAGAGAGAGAGACAGAGAGGGCTCCTCACGACATTCACAACTCGTCAAAGACTCACAAAATATGAGTCATCAACCAAGAAACTGCCATTGTAACCCCTACAGCAACTACGTTCCGACTGCCTTATATTCTTTTATTGGTACTGATCATTATTAAATATTGGATAGGTTGCCAGTTATTAGCATACGAAAACCCAAACACAGTGAGTAGTCGCAACAGGCACATCAGAGTTGCGGGACATTAGGTAACGGGGCTCTCTCTCTGCTGGACAACCGGCTGTGGTAAGGCTTCTCTTGATAATGTCGTTAACCTCGCCGTGTCATGCATGCCATCCTCCTGTCCTTTGGCAGAGAAGGCCATGCCATCCGTACCTGTTGGCCTCTGCCTCGCCGCAAATACACCTGTATTCGGTGTGGATTGGGGCAGCGAGGCGGAGAGCCACGGCAATTCGGAGGGCCTGCGGTGTGAGACGGGTGCCGGTTGCTGACATTCGGGTTGCTAATAGGAAGTCACCTGCATGGGGAGCTGCTACAGCTCTAAGTCGGGCAGTGTCATGTGGTGTTGTCGCAGCTTCTTGGACGGGGCAATGGGGCGATCCCAGCTGGATTGCTTATGGGCTTCAGAAGGCGGTGGTTGGGGTGCTGGTCCTGCGAGAGAGACCTATTTGATTGTGCAGTCTGTGAAGCTGGGATCATGTACCCCTGCCTGTTGAACTAGGTGCTTAGGTAGGATTTCCTTCACCAAGTTGTCAGACGCCACTGAAGAGGACATGACCGCTGGTACAGCAATTTGTGTTGCTGTGCACACGCCAAGGTCCCCGAGTCTGACAGGAAGGGAGGCCTGTTTCCATTGTGAGTCGCTGAGGGAAAGATTGAGGGCTTTTTCTAGTGTTGATTTCAGCAAGCTGTCGTACTCTTCTAATTTAATATTGTTGAAAGATGGCGAACATCTTAGAAAGTAAGTCAGCCTGGGGAGGGACAAGCATCTGGTGATGAGGTAAAGTGCATCATGAACATCGATGTCTTCAGTCCTCTCGTTCACCCTCATCAGGTCAGTGATCTTACCAAGGACCTCGTCGATGGCATTCCCTCCAAGAGGAGCACCAAGGAGTGTGCTGTCCACAGGGTTGGTTGTATGAATGTCAGGCAAAACAACCTTTATTTGCTCTATTATGTGCTGGTTGGTGGAGATTATTTCGCACTTGGAAGAGTTCAGGGTGAGGCCTAGACTTGCTCCTTGCTCCTGAATTATTCTTATGTCGTCCAAGAGTGAGTCTGGGGAGCCGGCTAGAGTACCATCGTCCAAAACCCAAATACTGAGCTCACTGGACAGGTTATCGGTGACTTCCTTGATGACTAGGCAGAAAAGAAAAGGAGCAAGGTGATCGTCCTGTTGGACACCTTCTTGTGATTCAATTTCATGTTCTTCGAATAGCAGAGTTAGATTCTTGCTGTAGCATGAGTTTACAAACGGGTAGAGGGAAGGAAAAAGGCGATGAACCGCACTGAGTACTGCATCCCTTCTAGCCAGATTGAAAGCATTTTTGAAATCCAGCTTTATCAGGGCTTTTTCATCCGTAATGTTGGCAATGTAGGCTCTAGCTGCATGAGCCGCTGCCTCACACCCTTGGGGAATGCCAAACCCAAGCTGTTTTGGCTTCAGCATGTCGGCTGCTGCCTGACTAACTGCTCTAGCAGCAGCCTTAGCGACGAGACACCGGAGTGAATTGCCCACAGCTATCGGTCTGATTCCTTCATCTTTTTTCCTTAGGGCACAGAGGGTAGCACCAAAAAAGAGAGGCCGTATGGTCTCTGGTATGTTGCCAGCTAGACATGTGTTGGCGAATCTAGTTAGTACCACCAGGAGGCCCTGTGCAATGTCTCCCAGTGCAGGGTTGAACACTTGTTTGATGTGGTTGGGTCTTAGTTCTGTGAACCCACCTGCTGATCTTGATGGGAAGGATAAAGCTGCTTTATGCACCATGTATTCAAGCACACATAAGGGTTCTGCTCTGGTGACACCGACTAGGGTGTTACGAATCTTGTTAAGATCCCTTCATTACTCTTAATTATCGTATTACTGTATTGTCTTATTCTCTAATTATTATAGCATCCAGTTGTATGATATGAGATTTTGTATGTTATATGATATATATTATAGCATGTATTAGTGTGCTTGAGTTGCATATTATTGTATGAGGCTTTCGTGTTACAATTCTCATGTGTTTCTCTGTGGGGGTTGATCAGGTTGGATATGTGACTAGCGTGGGAAAGTGTTGTCAAGCGAGTGTTTATGATTTAACCTTGATTTATAACTCCCATTTATTTGTCAGTAAATGCTATTGTATAAATTAATGTAATTGTGTACTCTTATGATTAATAATGTCTTGATATTTAGTACTACCATTTATTATTAGTAATTCCACAATGTTATGTGGATAGTTAGTTGATATTTTGGTGGACGCCCTCCAGGCGAAGCCAGCACTCCGGCAGTAGCGTGGTGGCTGTGGTCGAGGGAAGACATGTATTAAGTTAAGTCCTTGATTTGTATATTTAGTCATTCAAAGTTTTTATTTCCTGGTCAGATGATATTGTATTCTCTCATTTAAGTTGCTCATTGCTCGATAAGGATTTTATTTTAATTTGCATGCTGATAAATATTTCTGGCTTTATTTACGTACCATTTAATTGTTATGTTTGTCCCCCTTAGCATAAATATATTGTTCCCCATTTTATGCAGTGCTTTATCTTATACCCCTAGACTTGTTTATAAAGGCCTATTTTAAATCTTTATGTACACTGCTGGGAGAAGAACCTTATTTAGTCTCGAGGGTGGTAACAAATGGAGGCCTGTGTCCGGGATCTTATACCATTAATTCCCTGTAATGTTTGTACAATTAACAGTGCTAATTATTAATAGCAATTGCCTTCCTAGGTACTCTGTGATTATCTAGTGACGCCTAATCAAGCCTGTGTAATTATCTGTTCAATCTGAGCTGCTGTGAAAACTTTTCAACGCTTCACGATTTGAGGTAAGTGTTCAGCTTGTGCCAGGGGCCAAGCATAATTTTCAGTGTTGTTTCAAGTGTAAGTTGTGATTATTGAGCCAACCATGGAGGATCAGGTTGTTGCGCTGGTAGATCAGCCAAATTTTGGTAAAATTAAAGACTTAAAGAAGTCTGGTTTGTTGTTGCTGGCTGATAAATTGAACCTAGCAGTTTCCAGTAAAATGTTGAAAGCTCAAGTGTTAAGAGTTATTGTCACACACTTGGTGGAAGAGGAGAGACTTGACGAAGAGTGTTTGGGAGAGTTAGACGAAGAGTCAGTTGACAAGGTGGCAATCTTAAAGTTGGAGTTGGAGACTAAATTAGAAATGGCTAGGCTGGAAGCAGACAAGCAGAGGTTGGAAGCAGATAAAGAGAGGTTGGAGTTGCAGAATCAGCAAAAACAACTTGAGTTGGTAACTCAACAGCAGATGTTGGAGGCTCGAGTACAACTGGCAGAGCATGAGACTAAACAACTCGAAATTCAGCAGAGTATGGCTGAAAATAATAACAGGTTAGAACAGCAGAGGATTGCGGCAGGTTTGGGTGACACTAGTAATAATCCAGAGAGTACAAATAGTTCTTCTAAGTACAGTAAACGTGTAGATTTGCCTAAGTTTAATGAAGAAGATCCAGAAATATTTTTCTTGCATTTTGAGAAACTAGCAGTCAGCATGAATTGGCCTGTAGATCAATGGGTTAGCATATTACAAGGACAATTTAAGGGTAAAGCTCAAGAGGTATTTGCATCATTGCCTGCTGAGAATTCTTTCGATTTTAAATTTGTTCAGCAAAGTATTTTAAATGCTTACCAGCAGATCCCAGAGGCACATAGAATAAAATTCAGAAGTTTAAAAAGAGCACAGGACCAGACTATTTCTGATTTTGTAAGAGTAAAATTAAATCACTTTAACAGATGGATTAAAGCACTTAATATTACAGAGTTTGAGACTTTGAGAGACCTCATAGTAACTGAGGAAGTAATGGGATGTCTACCAGAGAAATTAGCTTTGTTTATGGCTGAAAATAAGCAAACCAATGATCTTATAAAATTAGCCAAGCTAGCTGATGAGCATGAACTACTTACTAAAGTGCCTTTTAGAGCACCCATTAATCATTTCAATGTTAAAACTAATCATTATGCTCATAAACATGTTTTCCAGACTCGACCAGCTACTTCACCTTCTCCCCTTAACCCTTCTCCTGTAAAGCCTAAATCTGAGAAACAACCGACAGGGTTGTCAACCTTAAGTAATGTAGTGAATAAGCCTGCAGTGGGTTCGGCTATTCCGACCACTAGCAGGTATTGCACGCATTGCAGGAGAAGAGGTCATGTGGTAAATTCATGTTATGCTTTGCACCCAGAGTTGAGACCAACTGGTCTAATATTGAGTAGGGGTTTGCAAACCATTAATGCCAATGTTGCTTCAGTCATGCCCAAGTGGATGACTAATTTTGATCCATACCTACATTCGGGAACCCTATTATGTACTAGTGGAACCTGGAAACCAGTCCAGTTGTTAAGGGACACTGGTGCTTCCCAGTCTTTAATTTCTCGCCGTGTTCTTACTGATGTTAGCACAGAAGACACTGGAGAGGTAGTGTTATTGCAGGGACTTGGAGGGCTCATCCAGCGTGTACCATTAATTAAGGTTAACCTGAATTCTTCTATTACACCAGGTTGGTGCACTGTAGCAGTCAGTGAGCAGTTGCCCATTCCTGGGATTGATATAATTGTAGGTAATGACTTCGATAAATGTAAATTTAGTGGGACCGATTGTCCTGTTATGTATACTAAACCTAATGCAGTACTGGCTCAACCAGATGAGGATGATGGTGTCATTTATCCAGCCTGTGTTGTGACCAGATCCATGGGTAAGCAGAATGTGGTAAGTCCTGCTACTACCAAGGTGGATGTTCTCGAGGCCAGGACCCCTTCAGACAGGGAGGTGGAGGTGGACCTTGAAGATACATTTATAGCTCACGTGGATGTCGAGAGTGAGGCCGGTGCCAAAGCCCTAATTTATTCTGACCCAGATGGTCTGGAAGATGTGGCCCAGGTACCACTTCCTTGCCCGCTCGCTCCAGTTGTAGAGTTCCAGACCTTGCGTAAGTTACAGAGTACTGATCCCAGTCTAGCTGAGTGTTATGCAGAAGCAGCCGACTCCATCGATACTTTGGAGGAGAGTACGGGTTGTTATTTCAAGGATCAATGTCTGATGAGAAGATGGAGACCATCAGGAACTCCCTCATCAGAGGATTGTGAGTTTAACACCCAGCTCGTTGTGCCAACAGAGTATCGGGAGCAGGTATTGCAAGCTGCTCATGATGACCTGATGGGAGGCCATCAAGGTATTACCAGTATGTATCATAAGATCTGTAAACTTTTTTATTGGCCGAAACTTAAAAAAGATGTGGTCAGATATTGCCACAACTGTGTTGTGTGTCAGACTGTTGGTAAGCCTAATCAGACTGTGCCACGAGCACCATTATATCCTATTGTAGTGCCAGAGGAGCCATTTACTCATGTGGTACTGGATTGTGTCGGACCTTTACCCCGTACAAAATCCGGAAATATGTATATGTTCACTATCTTATGTATGACCACCAGGTTCCCTGAAGCGTATGCTTTACGTAATATTAGAGCTTCTACTATTATCAGGCAGTTGGAACGATTTTTTTCACTTTTTGGGATGCCCCGTGTAATTCAAACTGATAATGGGAGTAATTTTTGTTCCACCATCTTTAAAAATTTCTGTAGCAGTTTTGGTATAAAACACAATTTTTCAAGTCCTTACCATCCTCAGAGTCAAGGGGGAATCGAGCGGTTCCACCAAACTCTCAAGAAAATGTTGAAGGCGACTGGGGAAGATTCACCCAGACATTGGGATGAGAATCTGCCATTTGTTTTATTTGCGGCTAGAGATGGATTGCACAGTGCACTAGGTTGTTCTCCATTCGAGCTTGTATTCGGACATCAGGTGAGAGGACCTTTAAAGATGTTATATGAGCACATGTTAGATGATGTTACAGCCAGGCAGAGTGAGCGTTACCTGACGGATGTCAAGAGCAAGCTGTCCAGAACGAGGGAGTTGGCCTTACGACATCTAGGTGAACAACAACAGGTAATGAAGCAGAAACATGACCAGAGGTTCAAGGCCAAACTCAGAGTTTTTGAGCCAGGAGATTTGGTATTGGTCTTGAAGCCTCGTATGGGTACGTCTATGTCTAACAAATTCGCAGGACCGTATCAAGTAGTCAAACGTCTTGGGGAGGTTACTTACAAGGTTGCCATCCCAAGCAGAAACGACAGACCATGAGTGTACATGTAAACCGGTTGAAGGCTTATTGTGGGCCTAGTATTGTGGCTTGTTGTGTTGCTGAGGAGGAAATTCCTGAAGAGTCGAGTGTTGCTGAGGAAGATAGTAATATTTGTTTGTCTAATTCCAGTAGTTCCGGGGAAGAATTGTTGAGTCATTTGCAGGAGGAGAGAGCAGAGTTCCAGGATCTTTTGGAGGTGTCTTCTAGCTTGTTTGGGGAGGTTCCCACTCAAACTTCTCTCATTACTCATGATATCACCCTGACAAATGTGACTCCAATTCGGTTGCACCCTTATCGAGTGACACCCGAGAAACGTCGTATCATCCAGGAGGAGGTTGATTATCTTCTTCGACATGGGTTCATTAGACCCAGTCAGAGTTCCTGGAGTTCGCCATGCCTATTAGTACCAAAGCCAGAAGATAAGTGGAGATTAGTAGTGGATTATAGAAAACTCAACCAGGTAACTATAGTTGATGTTTATCCGTTACCTTTATTAGAAGAATGTGTTGATACTATAGGTCATGCCAACTTTGTATCTAAATTAGACTTATCTAAGGGTTATCATCAGATACCTCTTACAGATTTTGCCAGGGAAGTGACAGCATTTATCACTCCTGATGGAGCTTACGAGTTAACGTGATGCCTTTTGGTTTACGGAATGCTCCAGCCACGTTTCAGAAATTAATGAACTCTTTGTTGAAGGATGTGCCAGACTGTAGGGCATATCTGGATGACATTGTGATTTTCAGTAAGAATTGGGTAGATCATATGTCTAGTTTAAAGAAATTGTTTCATATATTGCAACATGCTAATTTGACTGTCAATATGAAGAAATGTAGTTGGGCTAAAGGAACCATAGTGTATTTAGGACATGAGGTCGGACAAGGAAGGATAGTCCCATTGCACGATAAGATTCAGGCAATTGTGGAGTACCCAGTCCTAACTAATAAGAAGTCTGTGCAAAGATTTATTGGAATGTGTGCGTATTATAGGAGGTATTGTAAAAACTTTTCTATTGTTGCTGCACCCATAACAAATCTTTTAAGGAAACAGGTAAAATTTAAGTGGACGCAGGAGTGTCAGAACTCTTTTCAGAAGTTGAAAGGAATTCTCTCTACTTCACCTGTGTTAGCTAGTCCACAGTATAATAAACCTTTTATTCTTCACATAGACGCTTCAGATGTAGGAGCAGGTGCTGTTTTGTTCCAAGTAGGACCAGATGAGTTAGAACATCCTGTTTATTATTTTTCACGTAAGTTTGACAGAACACAAATAATTACTCTGTAGTTGAGAAGAAGCACTTTGTTTAATACTAGCAGTGAAGAAATTTGAGACATATTTGTCAGGAAATGAAGTAGTAGTATATACAGATCATAATCCATTGACATTCATCAACTCTATGAAGTGTAAAAACCAGAGAATACTAAGATGGTCTTTGATTCTGCAAGAATTCAATATTGTAATTCGTCATATTCCTGGGAGGCAAAATGTTATTGCTGACGCCTTATCCAGAGGTTTTCCTGTTGCAGTGCCATAATCTGTAGTGTTCTTTATTCAGAGATGTATGTAATTTTGTATTT
>WNGS01022068.1:0-11921 GCA_020271785.1 Procambarus virginalis
ATAATGCTGAGCATAGCGATCTCGTGCTGTCTTGGAAGACCTAGCTGCAATTCTCCATGCATTTTTCATCTTATTTAAAACTTCTGATGGGTAGTCTTCCCCATATGCAATATTATGTCTGTTAAGCAGACCTGATGGGAAATTACATGAATGACCTGTGAACAGCAAAAGGGGTTGGGTGTTAATGGACTGATGGATGGCAGTGTTCAGAGCAAACTGGACATAGGGGAGGTGTTCGTCCCACGAATTGACATCATGCTCTGCAAGAATTGCAAGCATATCTTTAACTGATCGATTCGTCCGTTCTGTCATACCGTTAGCCTGAGGGTGATAAGCCGTAGTGAATGCTGAAGTGGTTTCTACAATTTTACATACTTCTCTGAAAATATTCCCATTAAATTCCTGACCTCGGTCAGAAACTAATACTTTAGGGGGACCGAATACAGTGACAAACCTATCTAAGAACGCCTTTGCAACAGTTCGTGAATCTTTCTGAGGCAATGCAATCAGTGTGGTGTACCTGGAAAGGTGGTCTACCAACACCAATACGTAACGGTTTCCTGAATGACTGTGATGCAGATCAATCAGATCAGCCCCCACCCGATCTAAAGGTTCCAAAATTTCTGGGAATTCTTGCAATGGAGCTTGTACCTTAAGGGTACCTTTCCTCCTTTGACAATGACCACAGGACTTAACGAAGTTAATGACCTCTGTTAACATACCGGGGAAGAAAAAGAGTGACTTGGCTTTCATGTGAGTTTTAAAAATCCCCGGATGACCTGCAATCTTAGACGCATGCGCGAGTTTCAACGCTGACTTCTTCAATACCTCTGGGATAACCAGCTGAAAAACTGCACGATCCTTCTGTCCCTTTACATAAAATAAGACCCCATCCTTCATTTCAAAATCATGAATTGCTAAATTACTTTTCTTTGACGGATATTTTCCTCCCTCTAAAAGTTCAATAATTTCTTTCCACCTTGGTTCGTTCATCTGGAATTCTCGCATTTTCTCGCTGGAAATATTTTCAATATTAAGATTTACATTAATAGTAGCAATGTTCTACTCAAAGTGTCTGGTACAACATGTGATGGGCCAGGCTTGTAAAGTATTTGGAACGAGTGAGCAGCTAGTTCATGAGACCAACGTGACATGCGAGGGCACTTAGTTCTTTTCTTAAAAATATGAGTTAAAGCTCTGTGATCTGTATAAATGACAAAGTGACGTTGGAAAAGATACGGTTCAAAGTACCTGACACTTTCTACCACAGCCAAAGCTTCCCTATCCGTTGCAGAATAGCGGACCTCCGGACCCTTAACCTTCCTGCTGAAATATGCTACAGGGTGAGGAAGATTGTCATTATCACGTTGCATTAAGCACCCACCAATAGCTATACCACTGGCGTCAGTGTGTACTTCCCACTCCTTATCAAAATCAGGTACTGCCAATACTGGGGTTGTAATGAGTTGACTTTTTAATTTTGCATAAGCGTTATCATGCTCAGGTTTCCAAACGAATTTAACATTTTTCTTAGTAAGCTCAGTTAACGGTGCTGTTGTACTTGCAAAACCCTCTATGTGGCGACGGAAATATCCGGCTGCCCCCAGAAACCTTCGAACATCCTTTGCTGTCTTAGGTGTTGGCATGTCAGCAATGGCACGACAGGAGTCGGGGTCAGGTCGGATACCATCTGTGCTCACCTGGAATCCCAGAAACTTGAATTTCTGAGACGCCAGAGTGCACTTACTCACGTTAAGTTTGAAGCCCGCCTTATCTAATAGTGACAACGTCTCAGTCAAATCTCGTAAGTGCTCATCGAACGTCCTGGAGTAGATAACCACATCATCCAGGTACGCTAATGAGTGCCTTCCCAAGACTGGACTGAGGATATAATTAATAGCCCTCTGAAATGATGAAGGCGCTGTTTTAACCCGAAAGGCATCCGCTTGAATTGATAAGTATGAACCCCATCAGAGAAGGCGGTCTTCTCTCTATCTTTCTCAGCTACTGGTATGGCCCAATACGCAGATTTCGCATCCAGAGTGGAAAAGTATTTAGCTGCCCCAAACTGATCTATTATTTCTTGTATCCGTGGCAAAGGATACACATCACCTTTAGTAATTTCATTTATCTTTCGGTAGTCAACACAAAACCTATAACTACCATCTGGTTTACGTACCAACACTACTGGCGACAACCATGGTGATGTACTAGGCTCTATCACATTCTGTCTCAACATCTTCTGACACTCATCCCTAATTACTTCCTTCGCCCGTTCCGGAAGCCTCCATTGACGGGTGTAAATAGGAGGATGATCACCTGTAGGAATAACATGTTCGATCCTATCCAGAAGCCCGATTTGATCGTCTTCTGTTGCAAACAGTCTAGGGAATTTACGTAAAATCCCTCTCAAAAGTTTCCTATCTGACTGTTGCACATGTTGCAAATCCAGAGCCGAGATTAACTTATCAACTTCCTGAGTATTACTACTTTTCCTGTCTCGGTCTTGTGTTTCCCCTGTGTACTACTATCTGTAACATTCAGCGCACTACATTGTGCTGTGGTGGCTGGCATCTCCTCCTGGCTTTGATACTGAAAAATTCCTGTATTTTCTACAACTGTAGCCTGAGACACCCTATCACCTGCTCTGAAACGATAGGTTTTGTGCGAGAGATTGACAACTGGAATAAGGGCACCTTTATCAAGCACTGTGATCAAATGATGAGGGATCAACAACCTGTCACATCTCCCAGCCACCTGAAGGATGGTACCTGGTGCAATGTGACGTCCCACTGATACTTTAAGGAATTTTACTGAATGTGGTGGGCAACATTGTTTCACTAAGGCATGTAACCCACATGATTTCTTATCTGTGTCTGGAAGAGACTTAAACAACAACTTAGGGTAGTGAATGTTGTACTTCTGTTTCTTACTAATGGAAGCAATTACTGGTGGATGATCTACCATTTTAATGGGATAAACTACCTGGCCCAACTTCAATCTGCACTTCCTTGATCCCTGTTGAGCAGACAACGAAAAGTTAACTCGTCCCAGAAAATCCATTCCCAACAAAACCTGACCAGGGAATGCAAGATTCTCGACAATCGTGCAATTGTGTGGGTAAGCTTCTCCCTTACCCACTTCAAAATTAAGAGTGGCCTGGCCCAAGATATTAATATGTTGCCCATTCACTGCTGTTAAATGCTTCCCACAACGCTTAAGGCGTGTCTCTTTAAGTGTGCTGAAGGCTGACTTTTTAATGAGAGTTGCTTGACTTCCGGTGTCCACAAAAACTGTCAATCTCACACCTTCAACCGTCATCTCAAACGTAGGTCTGCCACCCAACGTACTGACCTGTTCTGGGTCATCCTTGACCCGTGTGCTCGTGCACGCATACCTGTAATGGCCTCGGCCATGACACTTCCAACAAATTTCATCATCAATTTTCGCGTCCCAGAAGCCCGCTGGCTACATTCCCCAGCAACTTCTGTAGAGGCGACACCAGGAATGGGGGTAGGAGGGGAAGAGGGGTGGAGGGGAGGTGAGGAGCAAGGTGTAGGATTAATGGAGGGGGTAGGGTGGGTAACAGGAGGGGTGGGTTGGGTGAGTTGGGGGGATGAGAAGGAGGGTGAGGGAAGGCCAGGGGTGGGTTGTGGAGGGGGATTGTAAACAGGGGGTTGTAAGGTGGGGGTTGAGAGGGAAATGTAGTTTTCCACAATTCCAATAATGCGTCGACAAGGGTTTGGGTGGTATTTGGCTGGGGTTGGTATGGGTCTGCCAGGGATTGGGGTGGACATGGGTTGGCCTGGAGGTAAGGTTGGGGACGAGGTTGTAGGTAGGGAGGGTTTGAGGTTGGGGGTTGTAGGTAGGGAGGGTTGAGGTTGGGTAAGGATGGGGTATTGGGGAGGTTGTGTCTGCATACATTGTCCATTCATTGCTAAAATCCATTTTCACCCCAAAACGTAACTTCAAGACCCGTCGTCGGATCAGGGTGAAATTTTAACACACGATTTGGTTTCATAAATAACCACTAATAATAACACAAGACGTTTCGTAACCTCACTCCTTGGAAACAATGCTCCGTGTGTCCACACCGGATGTACCATTTATGGCCACCCTTCCTAATCGATTTCTCGAGCCCCAGCGAGGATCGTCGCCCGTTGACAAGGCAATGTCAAATGACTCCACTCTCCCAATGAATGGAATTATCGTGTCTTATTAACCTCGTCTCTCATTCGTAAAATTCCTACGCAAACAGATAGAATCCACGACGGCATCGACTAGCATTTATTTACTTGTGAAAACAACTGTATACGATGTTGAATAAAATACACGCGCACAAATACACTAAAAAATAGTAGGTTACGTTACGTTAAGTTATTAAACGCCAGGAAATTACTACAATTAATCTTGATAAAATGTAATGAGTTTACTATATTTATTTGACACTCGATGGACTGGTAACGCAATTATAAAAAGAATTAAAGTAAAAATTTCTTGTCTCTAAATGCAAGACCAATATAAATCTATTGATAATTATCAAATTCTATAACAAAATATATTGGAATTATACCGTGGATATTATCGAAAGGAACTACACTGAATTTATTGTAAATAATTTTAGTTTCAAATCTGTTATATTTATCGAAAATAATCTAAGTCTCGTTTATTAGCACACAATTAATCTCACACTTTACGTTAACTGAATTTCTCAAATTTTCTAAATTTTCAAATTTTCTAGTAAATCTTAGGCGTGCTAGAACTGAATGAACGTTATCGTTAATTTAACACTGGCGCGATGTTTATAATCGTCAACAATTATTAACTTCTTAACGCCCGACGCTGACAACGGCGCTCAGATATAATTAAGTATTTATTAGTTAAACAAAATTAATGATAAATCACTTATTTACGTTGCTGAATGCACTCGATGTTAACATAGCATACACTGGGTCACTGCCGCTCGCGTAGTAGAATACTGAGAAATTAACACTGATAGCCGCGACACTCACAGCTAGACAGAGTCGCGCTGAGCCTTAATTAAAAATTAGTAATTATTTTCCCAAAATTATAAATTAAATACCGACGTGTAGTTTGCGTATCACTTGAACTGAATATATCACTCGCAAGACACTTAGACACTTGGTTGAGCACAAACAATTACTGAGCGCTGCCTCACTGAGCGCTGAGAACCGCTAGAAAAAAAAAGTCAGAGTCCCAACGCTAATTCGCTTAAATGACCAAAAATCGACTTTTGGCCTCTCAAAGTTCTAACTTGGATCACTGTAATCGCACACTTGAATTAACACTGACGACCCAATGATCGTATGGCTAGACACAAAATTAGAATTTATTCCCAAAAACTGAGATTTTCCAAGCGACTTTGAAATATATCATCACAACAATTTTCAACGATTTTCACTGAATTAACGAATACACGAATCCACTTTAATGCACTGCACTTCACTTCACTTGAAAACAGTGGACCACTCACCTTGGTAATTCTCCCAGAGAATTGATACTGCATACATGTACACAAACTCCAGATATAAAAGAAATATAAAACAAATACTTAGAAAATAATAACACTTATATACGAAAATACCTAACAAGGGGGAATACTTAACTAATGGAGGGATACTTAACTTGAAAGGGAACTTAATATACAGGGAACTTAATGTAGTACTTAAGGAGATCTCGATTTAACCTATAACCGTCCCGTCCCGGCCCGCCCTGTCGCTTTTACCAGTCTCGGTAACCACATCCACCAATATCCCGACAGTACCAAATAAATCCCGTCCTTCGCGGTCAACGGTTAGACTAGATAGCGGAACAACCGACGGATCTAACTGTCCGACACCACCGTAATTCCGTTGCTAGACAATCTACTACGCCATCCCTCAGTAACTCTTGGTACCTTCATGGTTGTACCATAGAAATCTAGCGATTGGGTCGCCTAACACGCCCTCGGGGATAAATAATTAGCGTCCTAATACTTCCCCGCTCAGACAATTCAAAACCTAGAATTGTTGTTGCAAAACCACCATGCAACACCCTTGTCCGTAGTTGCAGAGGGTCGAGAAAAAGTACCCTGTCCAACTACCCAAGGCGGCCTCCACACTTAACTGCCTGCTAGCGCACTTAAGTGCCTGTAATAAACCTTACCAGCCTCTCAAGGCCCTAGAATCGCCTACTCTATGCGAATCGCACCACATAGGATTACCGTCGACTCTATCTCATGGGCCCCGGCTGCACTCTCACCACACAGCATAACCGAACGGACAGACGCGTGAGGCTTCAATAATCGTCAAGAAATTATTGAAACACCGCTGCCACCATTGTAACGTTTGCTAAAACATTTTATTGTGATATCTCTCCTATAACATCTACTGCTGCTGTGTACCATTGTAATACCTCATTTACTTGAACACAACATATGTACACTGAACACTGTACACTCCTCTTTCTTCTCCACTTAATAAACCAGCAAACACTATTAACGGACCAGTATGACCCCTCACTGGACTGTCACGAATATAAGCTGAATATTAAATGAGGACATCACAAGGAATAGGGATTATTAATCTTCTTACCTTTATACACTGCCACCACCTTCCAAATGAATGAATGTGTCTATAATTATCGGTCCCCAGGAAGGAAGGGACTCGATAATCAGGGAACTCAACGGACCAGTGATTGAAATTGAATGGATTACTTTAGTCTTATTGAACTGAACGGGAGGCTCTCGCTTTACTTTATTATTCCTAAGAATGGAGAAACACAGGGAATTTCTAACACAGCACATGAAAATCACATGAATAGATAACACCATCAATAAACACAAGGGGACAGATAACTCACCACAATGACATTAACATTATTTTATTATTGTAACTGTATATTTTAATCACAATTGAATTATAGCCTACTCTAATAACACCTACCAAACATAAGGCAATGGATAGAAGTCCTGACATACAAGAGCAGTGGAGCACAATTACCTTTCAATACTGCAACTTGCCAAAAGATGTTGAATGGCTGTTAGCAGGTCAGTTGACCTGCACCGGTCAGTTGAAACTCCACAGACACACTGAATTCTTTCTCTTACGAAAAATGCTACCACACTCCTAGGCCCAAATTAGCTCCGCCTCTCCCAAGCCTAGGGCCAATGGATTTAAACAAGATTAGGTGATCTAGAGACCGGCCAATGGCATGGCAGGCACTCCTGAGACTGACTTCCTACTCAACCAATGAGCGCAGAGTGTCACTCTCAGACCAGACAATTCTTGATTAGCCCCGCCTCCTAGGTCCGGGGACATAGGCCTTGTTTCTGAAAGTTCTGTTTTCCTCCCGTAGGCTCCTGCACCATTCCCACGATACCAACAGGAAAACTCCACCGGACGGTTGGCTCTCGAAACTTGAGACCACAAGTTTTATTGGCCCTGGAGTATTTGTAGGCGAGGGGAGCAAGTGGCAGCAAGCTTTATGACCCTTGACGAAAGATGGGATGGCCCACGGGAAGGCCAGGAAGGGGAAGAAAGGGAGGAGGGAGAAGGGAGGAAGGGGGGAAGGGAAGAAGGGAGAAAGGGAGAAGGGAGGAACAATGATCTACTCGCCAGATCATTACAACTGGTGGGGTGTTGTCCTTCCTCACCTTGTGGATCAATGACGTCATCACCTTCACTCTCGGGGGACATTCCTTGGGCTGAGGTGTTGGGGTGGGAATCCGGTGGTATGTCTGGGTGTCCATATGCTAGGCTAGTGTATTTATCTATGTAAAAGCACTTATCATCAAATGCACTTAAACCTTTCTTAGAATTGAAAATGGTTGACATTTGCCCCCCCACATTCCTAATTTGTGAATAGTGGAAAGTATTTACTACTCCATTACTGTGTAGGGTCTCTTTAAAGTGGTTATGTGTTAAAGATCTTTACACAGCGCGGGGAATACCCTTAGCGGTGATGGAATTTGAATTATCGTGCAAAAGCACACTATACATTTTGGGCTTAAGTGCTATAACTTCAAGGATGTGTCTGTCTGAAACCTCTGACTTTAAAAGTCCTAAAACGCCTTTTTAGACGGGTCATATAAAGGGTGAGTTACAGGAAAGTTACTCGTATCTAACCATGATCTAAGGGGTTCTTTCCCCATCTCGTTAAAGACATCTTGGTAAGTAAGCTAAATATGAAGCTGTCTGTATCACTATACTGCAGTTGTACTCTATCTGAATAGTGCCCCTTAAGTACCCGGTACCAAAAATGGTACAAACTGTATTTTGCTAGCTCAAGAATCTGGAACCCAATGTAATTAGGATGAGTAATTTTAATGAATGGTCTGGAACTGACAGACAATAATTTATTGTCACCTAAATGCACCATTCGTTTAAAGCGTGGATTCTTCACCTCCCGTAAAAAGACTCTAGCAGAAGTCACTAGTTTGGTGTCAATGGCATAACGGGTTGGGTTCAGTAGTGTTTTACCGAAAACACTATTAGTCAATAATTTAAAAAGTGTTTTCCTATCGTTACTGGTGGAGGCATTTCTATTGTTAACGTTTGTGTTAACAAATCCCGCCATAAAATCAGACTGATGGAACTCATAAATTGCATGGATAGTCTGTACTTCAAGACCTATCTCAATAAATAGCTGTAAAAGGTGAAGTGATATGAAATATTGTTGTTTGGGCAGATGATCACCAACCAGTTTAATATTTTTTTAGGGAGCTTTGTAATGTTATTTGTTTCCAAAAGTCCCCTACTAAATGGGGAGATATCCATCATACTTATTCCCCTATGGTGTAAACAAAGGGGTAGATCGTCTGTTAGTCTAGCTATTTCAGGTCTTATGTGTTTGGTGTCAATTAAGAGCCAGTACCCTTGTTAGAAGAGAATGGCTGTTCTGTCATTTTTCCCTTCACTAATGAAGGAGTTCATCTCATCAGATGATAGTCTCCTTAGTCCCCCATAGGGCAATTTCTTAGTCATACAACTCCCATAAAGGGAGTTGAAATCGAGGTATAGTAAGAATGAAGATCTATCCTCCCGGGGTTAAAAGATGGGTTGACATATCGGTTGTTAGCTCTGACGTAACTCCTAACTGCAGTTGTAAAACCTCCTCGAATGTTTTGTGAGAGGAGGTTGTGCAACGTCATGTCGGCACTTAACTCCAACGATATTTTGCTGCTTTTCAAGAAGCAGTCGTAGGAATAGCCCGGGAGACTACAGTAATGGGTCATTTCTAAAGAATATAATTCATTTAGAATTACTCTGTGGTGTGTAAAAATGTCGGCTAGTAAGCCGACATCACACTTCAAATAAATGAGAAGGTAATCCTTCAATGACCTACACCTTGTTGTCTCCCATACTAATTAGAATGACTATATTCATCCAAAGTTATACCTGATTTGTTTAGGGAGCTGTAAAACATTTCAATAGGGGGGAGTGTTGTATCATTAAAGCAGCTGATTTTAGTGGTATATTCATAAGGAAAAAATTGTTTCCCCTTAAGAGAAGGTGGTGGCTCTCTTTAGGCAAACCTTCTATCATTGAGTGAGTGAATGTTAAGGGGCTGGCTGAATCTATGTGGGTCTTTGCTAGGGATGAAAGACTACCTGTAATAAAAGCCAGTGAATCGAGAAATTTAAGCTTCCCTATTTCCACCTTAAGATATTTCGTTCCCTGTCTCATGAGGATATTGCTCTTAATATTTGAACCCATGGCAAACTCCCTCAAAATTAAGCCCATGTCATAAGACATATTGTGAGCAATTAGGACTAAACTCTCTAGAGCATTCTTGTGGCGAAGGTTGCAGTAATTACATAGAGCTCCAATATAATTGAGCTTTTCCCTAAGGTGATCATGATGTTGAACCTTGAAATTGGTGAGGGTAAATACCTCTTCACAAAACTGACAGTGTGACTGTCTCCTAAAATGAACCATATCCTCAAGAAACATATCTATTTCATAATAGGGGAGTGTGGATCTGATAATTTCCCATTTGGTAGCAACTCGTCGCATGAAATGAGTGACACTGTCCCCCAAAATATGTAAATTTATCAACGACGAGTGGTTCCTATCAACAATTATATAGCTGTATGCTATAGCCTTATGTATGGCTGTAACAGAACCTAGACAATCCTCAGTGCTTAAGTACGACTCAAAGTCGAAGTAAGCCACATGAGAAGGAGGGTAACCTTTCCCCGTATTTGTAAAATGAAGTGTGTCCCCCTCTTGTGGGTAAATAATTTTCTGAGTGAGCTCACAGGAGGATGAGTGGTTTGTTAGCTCTGTGGAATTTTGATATTCTGAAAGACAGTTTCTACAGAAGACTGTCTTTCGTCTGTGGCTACGAGTAAAGTTCCATAGGAAATTGTCAAAGTCTTTTATTAGTGCCACATGAGACTCTCCCAAGAGCAATAATGGCACTATGACCGAGTACTGTCTGCTGCCACGGCGGCAAAGAGAGACGTGATAGACACCGTCCGTATGTTTGTGTATTGAATACAAAAAATGGACAGTTTATTACTACTCTCCAATTTAGAGATATCCTCCCACGAGAGAGGGAAGGATAAATGGTCGTATTTGACCATTTTCCTAACCCTAGAGTGAGACTCTACAAGTCTCCCTATACGTCTCCATTTCCACCCTTGTTGTGATGCCAGAAAAGCAGCGATGCATTGAATAATGCATGTTCTGTTGTTTCCTACAGGGTTTGGGTTGAAGACCTCATTTCGCCCCCTTAGAAAGGGAGGATAAGGGACATAATCCCCCAAAACTGATCTTACACTGGCATTACAGATGACGATTTTCAGGAAATCGACATTATATAGTATGAAACCACTCCCTTCTGTTTCTGAAAGGAGATCCTCCACCGTGTAATCATATAACCCACCCAGCTATCAATAAGATTACCCACTCCTCAAGAGTTACCAGTCTAGCAGGTGTCGTTATGAAGTGTTCCCTAAAGTCATCATCTTCTGTGAGTCGTTGTTTTAAAAGTGTAACCTTCACCTCGAGAAGGATTTTTAATGAAGAAGTAAAATTACCATGCCCCCTAAGAGAATTCATGTAATTCTCTATTTCAGATATGTAATAGTCCCTAAAGTTGCTTAGGAGTCCTATAGGGTCTGTGGCGAAGGCTTGTGGGGATGGAATATTCCATTCTAGTGAAGAGATCCCCAGGGCCCCCACCCTATTAATTAAGTGGGGGTGACTATAACATCCTCCTCCTCATCTGAGAAATTTTCATCGCTAATTAGTCCATTATCTCGATTGTTGTCAAGAGGTCTAAGACCACTAGGACCTGCCTGAGAGATGTCACCACCACCACCATCATCACCATTATCATCATCACTCATCACTTCCTCCCCCCCCCTCCCCTCCATTACCATGGGACTGACTAAACCCCACCACCGCTTAAGGGTTATTGTCACACTGTGCTTTGTCATGTTCCTCTCCTAACTGACCCTGTGATGATTTTACCTGCCACTGAATCGCTCCTGGAAAATATTATAAGATAATAATAATATAATAATAATAATAATAATAATAATATAATAGTGATAGTAATAAAAGACAAGACTTCTCAAAAAAAGCTTCATAAGAGAAATAAAAGGTGGAGTGGGGTTATTCACCCACCTTGGGGGCATGTTTGAAGATGCTCAGAGACCAACCCTCACAGAGAGAGGTCTCACAAGTATCACAAGCGAATGGGTGAGGACTCGGAGTGGTTTACCACACACGAGACATATGAACCACCCTCTCTGGTATGAAGGGTAGACGAGTGATGTTTGCCTCCTAGGAAGGAAATAGAGTATAAATATATACTCTCACTCCCACTCTCATGGAGATAAGGGAAACCATCTAAATATTTCACTTTTGAAATAATAAATAAGTAAATAAAAGAAGCTATATACCTCTACC
>WNGS01022088.1:0-13319 GCA_020271785.1 Procambarus virginalis
CCATCTAGCTCGTATCTTGTAACTCTATCATCATTACCTAGCCTAGCCTCAGACTTCAGACTTTAACATTTATCAGCATTAAACTGCATCTGCCAGTCCTTTGACCATTTCAAAACCCTATCTAGATCAACTTGAAGTGATAGTGAGTCCTCCTCCGAATTAATTTCCCTACCGATTTTCGTATCATCGGCAAATTTGCAAATGTTGCTACTCAAACCTGAATCTAAATCATTTATATATATTATAAACAACAGAGGACCCAAGACAGAGCCTTGAGGCACTCCACTTACAACATTTCCCACTCTGACTTGACTCCATTTATACTAACTCTCTGTTTCCTTTGGTATAGCCATGCCCTAATCCAGCTTAATATAGCACCCCATTCCATGAGCCTCTATCTTTTTATCAGTCTTTCATGTGGCACTGTATCGAAAGCTTTGCTAAAGTCAAGGTACACAACATCACAATCCTTACCACTATCAACTGCCTCAACTATGCTAGAATAAAAAGATAACAAATTTGTTAAACATGAACGGCCATTTATAAAACCATGTTGCGACTCAATTATTAATTTATGTTTTTCAAGATGAAGACGAATTTTATTTGCTATTATAGATTCGAGTAACTTTCCCACAATAGACGTTAAGCTAATTGGTCGATAGTTAGACGCAAGTGATCTATCTCCTTTCTTAAAAACTGGTATCACATTAGCAACTTTCCAAAACTCTGGCACTGTGCCTGACTCTATTGATTTATTAAATATGATTGACAGTGGGTCACAAAGCTCCTCTTTGCATTCTTTCAGCACTCTGGCAAACACTTCATCCGGCCCTGGGGATTTGTTTGGTTTGAGTTTTACTATTTGTTTAATAACATCCTCCCTGGTAACTGCTAAACTCGTCAACCTGTCCTCGTCCCCACCCACATAGACTTGTTGGGCTGAAGGCATATTGTTAAGTTCCTCTTTAGTAAATACAGATACAAAATATTTATTAAAATACTACTCATCTCTTCATCACTATCTGTTATTTGACCTGTCTCAGTTTTTAATGGACCTATCCTTTCCCTAGTCTTAGTTCGATATAACTGAAAAAACCCTTTAGGATTTGTCTTTGCTTGCCCTGCTATACGAACTTCATAGTTTCTTTTTGCTTTCCTTATCTCTTTTTAAACATTTCTAACTAGTTGTACGAATTCCTGTTCTAAAGTGACCTCCCCATTTTTAATCCTCTTGTACCAAGCTCTCTTTTTACCTATAAGATTCTTCAAATTCTTTGTTATCCACTTTGGGTCATTAGTAATCGATCTATTCAATTTGTGTGGTATACTACGTTCCTGTGCTTTGTTTAGAATATTCTTAATACGTTATAAATTGAATCTACATCGAAATCCCCATTTACATCACCCATCGCTGGGTTCATGTCTCGCTCCAAGACCGGCCCCCACCCCATACCCAAGACTTTCCAATCAATTTGACCCAAAAATTTCTTAGGCTATTAAAATCAGCTTTTCGAAAATCTGGCACTTTAACAGAATTTTCTCCTACAGGTCTATTCCATTCTATGCCAAATCTGATTTCTTTGTGATCACTGTTCCCTAGCTCACTCCCTATTTCGATGTCATTAATTTGTGTTTCCCTGTTAGTTAACACTAAATCTAAAATATTATTTTCCCGTGTTGGTTCCTTAATGTGTTGCGTAAGAAAGCAATCGTCAATTAATTCTAGAAAATCTTCTGCTTCACTATTCCCTGTTTTGTTCAACCAGTTTATTCCACTCAAATTAAAGTCACCCATGACATAAATACTGTTAGATCTAGATGCCCTAGATATTTCATCCCATAGATGCTTTGCTTCCATTCTGTCTAAATTTGGTGGCCTATATATAACTCCATTATAATATTATTTGCTTTTTCGTTTAATTCTATCCAAATAGTTTCTGTGTGTGGCTCAGTTTTGATTCCCTCTTTGAGACTACATTTCAAATTGTCCCTAACGTATATGGCTACTCCACCACCTCGTCTAATATATCTATCTGTGTGAAATAGTTTAAATCCATTTATTTGATATTCGGCTAATAGTTCTCTATTATCAACATTCATCCACGTTTCGGTAAGTGCAATAATATCTATTTTTTCTGTGCAGACAAGAGCATTTAATTCGTTAATTTTATTTCTTAGACTTCTACTGTTTGTGTAATATACCCTAAGTGAATTGTTATTTTGAGGCCCTTCTCTTTCCCTGATCATTTTGCCAATTCCTTTCTCCCGCAAACACATACTTTTATTACATCCTTCCTCCAAATCAATTCCCATACCTCTATCTACTAACAGTTTAAACCCAAACAAACACCTCTAACCACTTCTTCCAACGAATTTGCAACAGCAACAACCCCAGCTCTCGATAGATGCACCCCATCCCGAGCATACATTTCATTTCTTCCATAGAAGTGTTCCCAGTTGTCTATATAAGATATTGCATTAGATTTGCAATATCTTTCCAGCCTGCAATTGACACCAAGTGCCCTCGACATCCATTCATTTCCCACTCCCTTTCTTGGAAGAATGCCACTTTCATATGAAGAAAGATTAACAAAGCTTAAGTTGCATTCACTGGAAAGGCGAAGAGTTAGGGGTGACATGATAGAGGTTTACAAGTGGATGAATGGACATAACAAAGGGGATATTAATAGGGTATTAAAAGTATCAACACAGGACAGAACGCGAAACAATGGGTATAAATTGGATAAGTTTAGATTTAGGAAAGACTTGGGTAAATACTGGTTCAGTAACAGGGTTGTTGATTTGTGGAACCAATTGCCGCGTAACATTGTGGAGGCGGGGTCCCTCGATTGTTTCAAGCATGGGTTGGACATGTATATGAGTGGGATTGGGTGGTTATAAATAGGAGCTGCCTCGTATGGGCCAATAGGCCTTCTGCAGTTGCCTTTGTTCTTATGTTCTTATGTTCTTATGTAATTGCCAGGGTCATTGGGTTTCGGTATTGGGACCATTATTGCATGTTTCCATTGTGTGGGCAACACTCCACATAGGAATGACTTGTTAAACAGGTGGAGTAGTGGATTGCCAGACACTTCACACAGTGCATTGAGTATGTCGTAGGTGATGCCATCTTCACCAGGTGCTGTACTTTTACCCTTTTTCATAGCCCTTTTTACTTCCTTGGCTGTAATTGGTTCCCCATACCCGTCATCACTAGATTGTGCTCTTGTTATCCTAATCCTTCTGTCATTATGTCGGAGGAGCTGTTCCCTGCTTACTTCTGCAGGGAGGGAGGATGATGATGCTGCATCACTCCACTTGTGAATTAGTTCTTCAGCCTTACCCTGGGGGGTCGTTGTGAGCCGCAGGCCGGGCTCTGCTCCCCTTAGCTACCTGAATTTTTGCCCACACTTGTCTTGCAGACGTTTCTCTTCCAATAGAGCTAGTGAACTCTAGCCATTGTCTTTCCCTTTGTAACTCATCTGCAATGTATGTACCTTTACCTGAATAAAAAATCTAATCTAAATCTATATCTAATCTATATGTAAATGAGAGAGTAATAGAGCGAAACCTTTAAAATACTGAACAATTTGGAGGATATTGATTCATACAATTTCTTCAAAAGGTGAGATGTAACACGAACAAGGAGCAAAGGTTTCAAACTCAACAAGCCACAATGTATGAGTGACAACACATGCTTTTTAACCCATACGATTATGATCATAGCAATAAGGTTTCTAAAACAGTAGGCATTCTTCCAAAGTCAGACACTGTACTATGTTCCTCGCCCTAACCTAGTCACTCAGTATTATTCACTCATTTATCTATGTCTTGTCTATCTATGTCTTAAACGTTACAAGATGTACATTAGTCAATACAATTGGTGCTTAAAATGTTAAGGATCTCTTGTGAAACACGGGCATTAATAAAACAAATTATTAGGTAAAATAAATAAAAAAAGCCCAATGGCCATAAAGTAACAAGAATGCAAGGCTGGCACAAGCTGGCGTAAGTAGAGAAGATGGAAGATTCTTCATATTAAAAGACCCTGCTTCTCCAAGATGGCAGTCACACCCTGCTTGCCCTGGACAATCACCATATGGAGAAGGACTGTTTACTGTGAAGGGAAGTCCACAAATGCAATGCCAGCATGAGTCAGTCTTGAAGGGTAAATGATGATGGCACCCTCAGAGTAACACAAAAGCCGAGCAAGCCCAGTGAGGAAGACCTGTTGATGGGAAAGAAGGAGAATTTTTAGTCATACACTTTTTGTTTTATAAGATTCCAAAATATTACATTGATATAAATTTGTGAGAGTATTCTGAGCATTTTGAGCCATCTTGAGTCCTCTCCTCCTAACTGCCAAAAGATTAAACAACCCCTGTTTAATCCTGGCCCACAAGTGGCATACTGTACGGTGCGCCAAAGTGTTAATAAAACAATTACTGTAACAAGAAACACGAATATGAAAAAAATGAAAATAGAATTTGCCTAGTTACAAAACAAGAAGTTAAGAGATACTCATCAATGATTACCAATATAATACAAAGAGCCAAAGCTTCCTTTTATGAGAATGGATTTAAAGAAGCAAAAGGAAATATGAACATTACATCTCTACCATCACCCATGTCTAACATCCTAGGGTCTAAACAACAATCACATACCAAGCAGATAAAACTCTCCAAAGATGGATACACACTTGCAACAGACTTAGATATTGCAACTGATTTCAATAGCTTCTTTTCATGAATTTGTGCAAACCTTGGCAGAAAAATTCCAAAGACCCAGACACATGTTACTACATATCTCACAGATAGCTAACACTACTCCTTTTACCAGTCAGCCCGACAGACATTATATCCATAATTCAATTACTTAAAATCAAAGCTTGGAACATTAATGAAATAATGTCTATGATATATAAGAGTGCTGCCCTGCTCTTGCAACACCCACCAACACTCTTGCTTGATATAATCTACACTGCCCTTGACAAAAAGGAGTTCTCAATTGGTCTATTCATTGACTTGAGGAAAGCCTTTGATACTATAAACCATAACTACCTCTTAAGGGGCCCAGTGATTGGGCACCGAAACTTCATCATACACACTCATTTTTTTGTGTGCATAATCCTCGTGGCAAATGCTCCAACATTTCCTTTTAAATCAACATCACAACATGAATGGAAAAAAAGTTACAAAAAATTAAAATTGCTCTAAATATTTTGTCACCAATTGTTATTTTATTCATTATGGTCTCAGAATGGCATATAACTTTCAATTGCCAGTGAGAAAAATATTGTTCAAAAGTATAGTTTACTGTAAAACATTTTTTGAATGGGGGCCATCCAAATGTGTGCCAAATTTATATGCAAAATATTTATAACTCCAAACGGTATGGCTTTATGACAAATCGATTCATTAGGAACCTTAGCACTAAGAACTTTGCACATAATCCGTGGACATCTTCAAGAGAAAACTGGACTGTTTTCTAAGAGAAGTTCCGGATCAGCCGGGCTGTGGTGGGAATGTGGTCCTGCGGGCCGCTCCAAGCAACAGCCTGGTGGACCAAACTCTCACAAGTCGAGCCTGGCCTCGGGCCGGGCTTGGGGAGTAGAAGAGCAGAACCCCATCAAGCAGGTATCAATATAGGAAGAAGCCAAACCCCCAAACATACCAGCGATACAAAGATGCGAGAAACAACTATACAGCAGTAAGGGGAGAGGCAGAACTTTTTTTTTAAAAAGGGATAATGGATAAATGTAAAACAGAACTGGGCCTATTCTACAAATTCATAAACAACAAATTGCAGGTAAAGGATAATATCCAGAGGTTGAAAATAGGAAACAGATTCACAGAAAATGATAATGAAATGTGTGAAACATTAAACGAAAAGTTCTAAAGTGTGTTTATACAAAACGAAATCTTAAGAGAACCAGACACAATAAGAATTTCTGAGAACATCATAGAGCGTATAGAGGTGTCTAGAGATGAAGTGGAAAATATGCTAAAGGAGCTAAGTAAGAACAAAGCAGTTGGTCCAGATGGAGTTTCACCATGGGTTCTGAGAGAATGTGCATCTGAGCTCAGCCTTCCACTTCACCTGATCTTTCAGGCATCCCTGTGTACAGGAGTCATAGCAAACATGTGGAAAAAGGCTAACATAGTTCCAATCTACAAAAGTGGCAACAGGGAAGACCCCCCCCCCCCTCAATTATAGACCTGAATCATTGACAAGTGTAACAGTGAAAAGATTGAAAAAAAAATAATAAAAACTAAATGGGTAGAACACCTGGAGAGAAATTGTATAATATCACACAGACAGTATTGTTTTCGATCTGGAAGATCCTGTTCATCGAATTTACTCAGTTTCTATGATTGAGCCACAGAGATTTTAAAGGAAAAAGGTAGTTGGGTTGACTGCATCTATCTAGACATAAAAAAGGCTTTCGACACAGTTCCACATAAGAGGTTGTTCTGGAAACTAGAAAATTTTGGAGGGGTGACAGGTAAGCTTCTAACATGGATGAAAAATTTTCTGACTGATAGAAAAATGAGGGCAGTAATCAGAGGCAATCGGACTGGAGAAGTGTCACAAGTGGAGTACCACAGTACATGCACCAGAAATGTTCATTGTCTACATAAATGATCTGCCAGTTGGAATACAGAATTATATAAACATGTTTGCTGATGATGCTAAGATAATGGGATGGATAAGAAATTCAGATGATTGTCATGCCCTTCAAGAAGACCTGGACAAAATAAGTATATGGAGCACCACTTGGCAAATGGAATTTTAATGTGAATAAATGCCATGTTATGGAATGTGGAATAGAACATAGATCCCACACAACCTATAAATTATGTGAGAAATCTTTATATAATTCTGATAAAGTAAGAGGTCTAGGGTTGATTCTAGATAGAAAACTATCACTTGAGGACCACATAAAGAACGTTGTGTGAGGAGCCTATGCCACGCTTTCTAACTTCAGAATTTCGTTTAAATACATGGATGGCGAAATACTAAAGAAATTGTTCACGAGTTTTGTTCGGCCAAGGCTAGAATATGCAGCGGTTGTGTGGTGCCCATATCTTAAGAAGCACATCAAGAAACTGGAAAAGGTGCAAAGACATGCTACTAAGTGGCTCCCAGAATTAAAGGGCAAGAGCTACGTGGAGAGGTCAGAGGCATTAAATATGCCAAAACTAGAAGACAACAAAAAGAGGTGATATGATCACTACCTTGAGGATACCTTGAGGTGCTTCCGGGGCTTATCGTCCCCGCGGCCCGGTCATCGACCAGGCCTCCTGGTTGCTGGACTGATCAACCAGGCTGTTGGACGCGGCTGCTCGCAGCCTGACGTATGAGTCACAGCCTGGTTGATCAGGTATCCTTTGGAGGTGCTTATCCAGTTCTCTCTTGAACACTGTGAGGGGTTTGCCAGTTATGCCCCTTATGTGTAGCGGGAGCGTGTTGAACAGTCTCGGGCCCCTGATGTTGATAGAGTTCTCTCTCAGAGTACCAGTTGCACCTCTGCTTTTCAACGGGGGTATTCTGCACATCCTGCCATGTCTTCTGGTCGCATGTGATGTTATTTCTGTGTGCAGGTTTGGGACCAGCTCCTCTAATATTTTCCACGTGTAAATTATTATGTATCTCTCCCGCCTGCGCTCAAGGGAATACAGATTTAGGCTCTTTAGTCGGTCCCAATAGTTTAGATGTTTTACCGAGTGGATTCTAGCAGTAAAGGACCTCTGCACGCTCTCCAGGTCAGCAATTTCTCCAGCAGTGAAAGGGGCTGTCATTGTGCAGCAGTACTCCACTCTAGAGAGCACAAGCGTTTTGAAAAGTGTCATCATCGGTATAGCATCTCTAGTGTGAAAAGTTCTTGTTATCCAACCTGTCATTTTTCTTGCAGTTGTGACGGCTACTTTATTGTGTTCTTTAAAGGTAAGGTCTTCCGACATAAGTACACCCAGATCCTTTACATTGCCTTTTCGTTCTATGTTATGATTTGCCTGAGTTTTGTACGTGGTTTCCGTTTTTATATTTTCATTTTTTCCATAGCGCATGAGCTGGAACTTGTCTTCGTTAAACACCATATTATTTTCTGTAGCCCATAGAAAGACCTGATCTACATCTGACTGGAGGTTCGCCGTGTCCTCTATGTTGCATACTCTCATGAAGATCCTAGTGTCATCTGCAAAGGATGATACAGTGCTATAGGTTGTGCTCTTGTCTATGTCCGATATGAGGATGAGAAAAAGTACTGGAGCAAGCACAGTACCCTGGGGGACTGAGCTCTTAACGGTTGATGGGCTGGATTTTATTTTGTTGACTATTACACATTGGGTTCTGTTGGTCAGGAAATTGTAGATCCATCTGCCTACTTTTCCGGTAATTCCTTTTGAGCGCATTTTATGGGCAATAACACCATGGTCACATTTATCAAAAGCTTTTGCGAAATCTGTGTAAATTACATCAGCGTTTTGTTTGTCTTCCATAGCATCTAATGCCATATCATAGTGGTCCAGCAACTGCGACAGGCAAGAGCGCCCTGTTCTGAAACCATGTTGTCCGGGGTTATGGAGATGCTGTGATTCCATGTATTATGTGATCTTACTTCTTAGCACTCTCTCAAAAATTTTTATGATGTGCGATGTTAGTGCTATCGGTCTGTAATTTTTTGCCTCTGCCTTATTTCCTCCTTTATGAAGTGGTGCTATCTCTGCTGTTTTTAGTATATCAGGAATAACGCCAGTATCTAGGCTTTGTCTCCACAGAATGTGAAGGGCCTGCGATAGTGGTTTTTTACAGTTCTTGATGAATATGGAGTTCCAAGAATCCGGTCCTGGTGCAGAGTGCATAGGCATACTGTTTATGGCTTCTTCAAAATCCAGTGGGGATAGGGTGACGTCTGATATATGATTTGATGTTGGTATCATATCCATGAAAAATTCATTTGGGTTATCGATCTTTAGTGCGTTTAATGGCTCGCTGAAGACAGAGTCGTATTGCTTCCTCAGTAGCTCGCTCATTTCTTTGTTGTCATCGGTGAAAGTTCCATCTTCCTTTCGCAGGGGCCCGATACTAGATGTGGTTTTTGATCTTGATTTTGCATAGGAGAAAAAATATTTCGGGTTTCTCTCTATTTCACTGATGGTCTTTTGCTCTCTTTCCCTCTCCTGCGTTTTGTATGATTCTTGTAGCTTGAGTTCAATTTTTCCTATTTCGCTACCTAACCTTCTTCACCGTTCCTGAGATAGGGTGCGACTCTCAAGTTGTACCGCGATTCGTTTTCTTCGCCTATATAGGGAACGACGTTCTCGTTCCAATCTGCATCTCTTCCTCTTTTTTCTTAGGGGGATGCAGTTTGTACATATTTCTAGTGCTACTGAGCTTATTTTTTCCAGGCACTGGTTCAGGTTCGCATTTCCTAGCTGTTCTTCCCAGTTTATTTCTGTGAAGTCCTGGTTTATTTGCTCCCAGTTTATCTGTTTATTATTGAAGTTGAATTTGCTGAAATCTCCTCCACCGGGAATCTGGACTGGTTTTGAAGGTCTATTCCCCATGGTTGTCATAACTTCAATTAAGTTGTGATCTGAGTAACAGGTATTTGTAATCATTATGTTCCTGATCAATTCATCATTATTAGTGAAAATGAGGTCCAGCGTGTTCTCCTTCCTGGTTGGTTCTACTATTTGCTGGTTTAAGGCAAACCTGTCGCACATCCGTAGCAGGTCATTTGCATGTGCCTGTTCATTAAGGCTACTTCCTGGTATTCTTTCTGATATTACTGTATTAGCCAGGTGCTTCCATTTCAGGTGCCGTAGGTTGAAGTCCCCAAGCAGGATGATGTTCGGAGCTGGATTTGTGAGGTTTTCCAAGCAGTGTTCTACTTTCATTAGTTGGTCTTTAAACTGCTGAGGGTTTGCCTCCGGTGACTTATATACAAGGACAATAACTACATTTATAATCTCTATTTTGATTATCAGCACTTCCACCATATCATTTGAGGTGTTTAGCAGCTCAGTACAGATGAGTGTGTCTTTGATGTATAGGCTGACCCCACCCTGAAGCCGGTGTTTCCTATCACATCTGAAAAGATTGTACTCTGAGATCCATATTTCACCATCATGGTAGTCCTTTGTGTGGGTTTCTGTTAGGGCTGCAAACACTGCATTTGCCTCATGAAGGAGACCATCTATAAAGTGAACTTTGTTGGATTTGCGTGTTTTTATACCTTGAATGTTGGCAAATATAAATGATGTTATCGTGGTAGTGGAAGTGCTGGATGCCTTACTTGGTGTTAATATCTGAGGCTCTGGTAAGGGGGCCACTGTGTTTGCGTCCAGGGTGTGTTGTTTTCGAAGTGATTCGTCCAGTTTCGGTAGTGGGGCGAGTGTTGTGTGGTGTAGTACCTGTGTGTTTGTTGGTAATGTGTATTCCAGACTTGTGGGTATCTCCCTTCCCCTCTGTAATCCTGTGGTGGTTCCATCTGACTGTTCCTCTCTCTTATATTTTCTGCTCTGTTTCTGCCTTCCTCTAAAAAATTGCCAGTAGTGTCATACTGATCTTCCCGTCTATAACGTTGTGTACCTCTCACGTGGAATTCCGGACACTGAAGATTGTAGCATTTTTTGTCCCTAATTGAAAATTGACATAATTTGGGGTGGAAGTATCTACACCCTGTTCCAAAACGGCATGTACCCCTCGCCAACATGTTCCTGCATTTTCGAGGATGCAGAAAATGGCATTTTGTTCCTAATTTTCCATATTTGCATATTCCTTTAGCGTAGAATTTGCAAATGTGTTCCGGTTTTGCGTTTTTCAAGGTATTTATATCTGTGTCTGTCTTGTCTACCTCTTTATTGGAGCCATCTCCGCTTTTCGTCCCAATTCCTTCATTTATGCACTCTGTCTCACTGTTGCTCACATCGTTTATATTACCTGACTCTGCAATATTGCTGCTATTATGTACTACAATACCCTCTTCCTCCACATTACTGCTGCGGTTCTCTAAACTATCTGTTCCTGGGTTTTGGTCGTTAACCAATGTTGTCTTTTCCCAGTCGCATATATCACTGGTAGCTTGTCTGTGAATGGTAATCTCTGTGACTCGGGAATGTTTTTCATCAGTTTAGTTATGTTCTCTAACATTAATCTGTCATCTTTGCAGACCCAGTAAATTCCTTGCCTTTTTGTGCATCCTGGAGATACTTCTGTACAGCCCAGGTGAAATCTCATGTTACAGATGCAACACGTTACGCCTACATTACGTTTTCCCAGTACTCCCGAGCACTCGCCACACCTCTCCATTGTCTGATGTATGTGTTGTATTTGTGGTTTACTGTGTGGATCACTTGTTGATGTCAGTCCTTTTAACTCTTTATAAAGTTATATGTATATTTTTATATATTTAATATTTATAATACTATATGTATACCGTATATTTGTAATATTATGTATGTTATTTTGTTCAAACTTTATGGCAGGTACTTAGCGTAGGGTAGCGAAGCTGGTCCCCGGTCGGTGCAGGTGACCTCTTGTCGTCCCAGGTTGATGTCACCAGTTTCCAGTTACTCGATTTATGACTGATTTATTCTTTGCTTGTATTCTTACAAGGGATTTTCCGCCTAATTTCCGGCTTGCAATGGTATTCACTCACTTTATTGCTAATTATTAGATTCACATTTCCATAGTACACTATATGATTTCCGTATTTTATCCCTGTGGGAAGTGCCCTGGGGTACGCCTCGCGTGGCTTGTGGAAACAGCCTACTGATGCCGCTTCTTGCCACTATTCTATATTTCTAGCATTCTATATTTATAATATTCTATGCACGATTTTCCTTCACTTCCAACTTATATGTTGTTGTGGTACCCGTTCCACTTCACTGTACAATGATGTACAACACTATGTACAAATAGTAACAGGAATTGATAAAATCGATAGGGAAGATTTCCCGAGACCTGGAACTTCAAGAACAAAAGGTCATAGATTTAAACTAACTAAACAAAGATGCCAAAGAAATATACAAAAATTTCCTTTCGCATACAGAGTGGTACACGGTTGGAACAAGTTAAGTGAGAAGGTGGTGGCGGCCAAGACCGTCAGTAGTTTCAAAGCATTATGTGACAAAGAGTGCTGGGTAGACGGGACACCACGAACGTAGCTCTAATCCTGTATCTACACTTAGGTAATTACATATGGTGTCAGCAAGCTTATCGTCAAAACACACACAAACAGCCTGCCTATTATTCAAGGCCTTCTCTGAGTACTCTTTATTTTCTTTTCTGAGGCTATGGGTATCTAATCTTGCACCAGAGGTGGTACCCCTTTTAAGTTTTTAACTACTGCACTGAGCACCTGATTTTGGCAAAGACTTCTTAGTGCAATTGTCAAGGACATAGTTCTGGTATTTTTTTATAAATATTCAGGTATAGTTAATGTCAAAATGTTTCAAAACTCAACAATTATATTTCAAAACAAAAAAAGTAATGAAAACATTACAAAACAAAAAATAGCCTAATTAATTAATTAATAAAATAGCACAACTCTCAGAATGCCTAAAGGTGCTTTGAGCAATGAAGTAGTTTATTTTATATATATAATATATAATATATATATATATTTTTGTGTCCTCTAATGTTCATTTTTTGTATACAATCAGATATGTAACTGTATAACCATGCTTAATAAAGTGTACACCATAAAAAAAGGGGGGTGGTAGGAGAAGCGAACACCCTTATGTATTCAGAGTTAAATGACAAGGTTTTCCTGAATGCTCTGTGTTCCCTTCTCTGAGGCTGTGGGTCCCTATAATTGCACCAGAGGTGGTACCTCCCTATATATATATTTTATATTAATAATATTTACCTGTGACTACTGCTTAGCGAAAATGATCTCTGTGAAAATTGGTCTCGTCATTGCTAGGAGATACTTTAAGAACATGATTTGCTGTGGATGGCACTGTAGTTTCAAGTCATCAATCTAAAAATAAAGGTAATCTTTTAAAATGTAAATTTTGTATCAAAAAAAATGCAAAAATAAATTGCAAGAATAATATGAATTTATTATACAATTTTTTTTAATATTAAAATATTTGTGAGACATTATTAAAAAATGTATGAAGTAACAGATTTCTCTAAGACCTGATATGTATCTGCTTATGTTCCACCACATTACATTCAGGGCTGAAGAGAAAAACACAGCCAGTAGGTAATGATCACTTAGGATGGACTGGGATGCTACATGTACTGTGATAGGTGCCCATCATCCGTTAAGAGCTCAGTCCCTCAGGATACTGTGCTTGCTCCAG
>WNGS01022123.1:0-10757 GCA_020271785.1 Procambarus virginalis
ATTTGCTATTGACAATATATTGAAAGCTCAGGAGAGGATGAAGACTCATTTTGACCAACGCAGCAAAATAAAGAAATTTAAACTAGGAGACTTCGTGTTGGCATATTTTCCTATCCCAGGTTCTCCATTACAAAACAAGTTTTCAGGACCCTACCGCATCAAGGAGTGCAGAAACAACCACAACTACGTTCTTGAGACTCCAGATAGGCGGCGGAAGACCCAGTTGTGCCACGTCAACCTCCTGAAGCAGTATCAAGGTACTCCCCCCACTGTGTTGGTATCATTATCCACATTTAAAGGTCCATACCTCCACAGTGAGACTTCCCTGCTTCTCCTCCCGAAAGCACTAACACTGAGTCAGTGCCTTCCAACTCGGAAATCCTAACTGATCTTCATACCTATTTGCAGGACAATAATAGTGCTCCTCTCATCAGAATCTTCAAGGAACATCAGAAGTTGTTCAGCGATGATCCACAGGAGTGTAATGTGTTCAGCACGACATCCAGCTACTCCCTGACACCCGGCCGATTCGTCAACCTTTCTACCGAATCAGCCCGAGCAAAAAGGAAGTTATGCGTGCTGAGGTACAGTTCCTCCTGGATCATGGGCTGGCCACCCCCTTGTGAGTTCCCTTGGCCTCACCCTGCATCTTGGTGCCGAAACCGCACGGTAAAGTGAGGTTGTGTACCGACTACAGGAAATTGAATCTTGTGACTGTCAAGGATGCTTACCCATTACCTAGAATAGATGACATCCTTGACGCCATTGGTAATGCTCGGTATTTATCCAAACTAGACTTACTCAGGGGATACTACCAAGTATGTTTGACAGAGCGAGCTAAGGAAATACCTACCTTCACCACTCATTTTGGCCTTTACAGATATGAACGCCTTCCATTTGGACTATGTAGCGAGCTTCCAGCGAGCTGTCAACCGCGTCATCCATGGCTTAGATAACACCTACGCCTACTTGGATGATATCGTTGTGGCAACTAACACCTGGAACGAATATCTGCTCCAGCTGCAACGATTGTTTCCCAAGCTCCTGACAGCCGGCCTCACCATCAACTTGGGCAAGTCCACCATTGCTAAAGGTAAAGTGTGTTATCTTGGTCATGTGATAGGGAGTGGCAGCCTAGCACCGTTAAACATACACACTCAAGGCATCCAGCATTACCCACAGCCTACCACCAGGAAGCAGCTTATGCGCTTCCTTGGTTTTGCCTCCTACTACCGTAGGTTTGTGAAGAATTTTAGTACGGTGGCGACACCATTGATCACTTTAACCAGCCCCAAGCAACGGTATCATTGGACCATTCAGCAAACCATTGCTTTTGAACAACTTAAATCTCTGTTTTGTTCTAATCCCACTCTTGCCTCGCCAGATATCACGGATCCTTTCATCCTCCATGTCGACGCCAGTGGTACCGGCATCGAAGGCGTCCTGATGCAACGAGGCGAGGAGGGTCTACCTGTTAGCTACTACAGCTACAACTTAAAACCTCACCAGAAGAACTACAGCACTATCGAAAAGGCACTTCTCTCCATCGTCCTGAACTTACAGCACTTTGCATCTTACCTACAAGGTGCTCGGTCTACCACCATCTACTCGGTCCACAATCCCCTACGCTTCTTGCAGCAAGCCCAATTCAACAATCAACGACTTCTACGATGGGCTTTGTATCGGCAGAATTTATACCTGGAGATCTTCTACATCAAGGGTATTGACAACATCATAGCAGACGCCCTCTCCAAAGTCTATAAGGTAGAGGCAGTTACACATACCACTCTACCATCAGAAGAAGTAACTTGACCTGTTAGAGCAGGCTTCGGGGGAGAGTTGTGACGATAATCTCTTTCAAAAGAGATTGAGCCTGCTCTTCGCTACATAAAGTTACTTATATATATACAAGAATAAGATGTTACCTTCAAGATATGTCTACCAGTAGCACAAAACGTTTTGACCAGGAGGCAAACGTACCCTAAACTCCCCCCACTCCACACTCCCTCCATGCCGGCTCGATACCGTCGTCAACCAGCAAACTACCATTCCAGCCTGCCTGCTTCTGATTGGTGACCCTCCGACTGCACACCTGCACCTCAACGCCCTCTACCTAGTCAATGTCTGGGCTTGAACCAGTCATTGAAGTTAGAATATCTTGTGCTCTCAAGCAGAAAACAACTAACTGATATACGCTCTGTCGATCAGGTGGATGTTTCTCAGCTAGTGCTTTATTCTCAGCACCTGTTTATTTCATTTTGTCTTTATATTATTCCTAGAGTAATTCATCCCTGTTCATAATTTTTATGTTATATTTTTTTATTTGTTTGTTTGCACTGTACATAGCCAAGGGATTCTTTTTGTTCATAACTTGTTTTCCATTTAATTAAAGTTTCATTGTTCATACTATGTGTTTTGCGTATCTTCCCTTACTTTACCACAGACAACAGCCAAGCAGTCTCTTTTTTTTTGTAAATGTGATAGGCATTGACACCAGCCATTAGGAGGACTGCCGAACATCTACACTCCTTCATTTTCCCGTCACAGTATATATATATATATAAATATATATATATATATATATATATATATATATATATATATATATATATATATATATATATATATATATATATATATATGTCGTACCTAGTAGCCAGAACACACACGGGTTATATTTCTTTCTGGTGGATATGGGCCAACTCATTTGGTCTGGACATAATGTGACACTTTATACCCAGATTTATGACACTGACTTGGTCCTCAGTGAGGTTGATTCCTGCAAGGTTCAGGAAGCCGTCTCTTGGTCGTGGAATCGCCATAGGTCCTCCATATAATGTTGTTAGTAATGGAGTAGGAAATCCTGTTTGACGACATATTCGACCTCGAGACACAAAAGAAGGTCACCACCAAAGACACCTTACAAGCAGAGCTTATTGCAGAAGGAGGAAAGATTCGAGGCAATTACAGAAGCACCTTACTGTCCCCCGAGCTCAAAACGGCAGCTAAGAGCCTTCGTGAGAACAAGGAGATAGTCGTCAGGAGAGGTGACAAGTCGCCAATATACGTCATTCTTAAAAAGTACGAATATCTGGCGAAAATGAACCTCATACTCTGACCAAACTAAATTCCAAAGGGTAACGAAGGACACTACAGCCGAATTGAAAGCAAAGGTTAACAGATTTATCGAAATTATGAACGCCAAGAAATCCGGACTCCACCTGCCGAAGATTATTGGGGAATACAAACCTGAGTATGCATATGGAAATGTCAAAACACACAAGCCTGGAAACCCACTTCAGTCAATCATCAGCCAGATACCCACACCCACGTACAGACTGGCAAAGCGACTCAACGGCTTGCTGACTCCTTATGCCCCTTGCACCTTAAACCTGAAGTCTCCAAAGGAATTTGTTGACTTACTGCGGGGAACACAGGCCGCAGGGATAAGAGCCTCGTTGGACGTAGAATCACTATTTACCAACGTATCTGTGGATGAAACAATCGGGATGATAACGGACAGAGTGTATCGTGATCCGGCCTGTACTCCTCTTGACATACCAGAAAACATTCTATGGAAACTACTCGAAGCTTGTACTAAAGAAGCACCCTTCTTGATCCCGGATGGGCACATGTATAAGCAAGTAAATGGGGTCGCCTTGGGTTCTCCCCTAGGTGTCCTGTTTGCGAAATTCTACATAGGTACCATCAAACAGAAGGTCTTAGTCGACATGAACATGACACCGGCCATATACTGCAGGTATGTTGAAGACATTTTTACACAGGTACCTGGTTGATACCTGGTTGATGGGGTTCTGGGAGTTCTTCTACTCCCCAAGCCCGGCCCGAGGCCAGGCTTGACTTGTGAGAGTTTGGTCCACCAGGCTGTTGCTTAGAGCGGCCCGCAGGCCCACATACCCACCACAGCCCGGCTGGTCCGGAACTCCTTGGAGGAATAAATCTAGTTTCCTCTTGAAGATGTCCACGGTTGTTCCGGCAATATTTCGTGTGCTTGCTGGGAGGACGTTGAACAACCGCGGACCTCTGATGTTTATACAGTGTTCTCTGATTGTGCCTATGGCACCCCTGCTCTTCACTGGTTCTATTCTGCATTTTCTTCCATATCGTTCACTCTAGTACGTTGTTATTTTACTGATTGGGACCTGGCCCTCCAGTATCTTCCAGGTGTATATTATTTGATATCTCTCTCGTCTTCTTTCTAGTGAGTACATTTGGAGAGCTTTGAGACGATCCCAATAATTTAGGTGCTTTATCGCGTCTATACATGCTGTATATGTTCTCTGTATTCCCTCTATTTCAGCAATCTCTCCTGCTCTGAAGGGGGAAGTGAGTACTGAACAGTACTCAAGACGGGACAGCACAAGTGACTTGAAGAGTACAACCATTGTGATGGGATCCCTGGATTTGAAAGTTCTCGTAATCCATCCTATCATTTTTCTGGCTGTCGCAATATTTGCTTGGTTATGCTCCCTAAACGTTAGGTCGTCAGACATCATTATTCCCAAATCCTTACATGCTGTTTTCCTACTATGGGCACATTTGATTGTGTTTTGTACCCTGTATTATGTTTAAGGTCCTCATTTTTACCGTACCTGAGTACCTGGAATTTATCACTGTTAAACATCATATTATTTTCTGATGCCCAGTCGAAAACTTTATTAATATCAGCTTGAAGTTTTTCAATGTCTTCAGCCGAGGTAATTTTCATACTGATTTTTGTGTCGTCTGCAAAGGATGATACGAAGCTGTGACTTGTATTTTTGTCTATATCTGATATGAGAATAAGGAAAAGCAGCGGCGCAAGGACTGTACCCAGAGGTACAGAGCTTTTAACTGCACATGGACTAGATTTTATATGGTTGACCGTTACTCGCTGAGTCCTGTTTGACAGAAAACTGAGTATCCAGCGTCCTACTTTACCGGTTATTCCCATTGACTTCATTTTGTGTGCTATCACGCCATGGTCACATTTATCGAAAGCCTTTGCGAAGTCCGTGTATATCACATCAGCATTCTGTTTTTCTTCTAATGCCTCAGTGACTTTATCGTAGTGCTCAAGTAGCTGTGAGAGGCACGATCTTCCCGCTCGAAATCCATGTTGGCCTGGGTTGTGAAGGTCATTGGTCTCCATGAAATTGGTGACCTGACTCCTAATCACTCTCTCAAATATTTTTATTATGTGCGATGTTAGTGCAACTGGTCTATAATTCTTTGCCAATGCTTTGCTCCCTCCCTTGTGTAGAGGGGCTATGTCTGCTACTTTAAGTGCATCTGGTATCTCCCCCGTGTCCAAGCTCTTCCTCCACACTATACTGAGTGCCTGTGCTACCGGCACTTTGTATTTCTTTATAAATATTGAATTCCATGAGTCTGGACCTGGGGCCGAGTGCATGGGCATGTTTTCAATTTCTCTTTCAAAATTTAGTGCGCTCGTGTTGATATCAGTTATATTTACAGGGGTTTGGATATCCCGCATAAAGAAATTGTCTGGATCTTCTACTTTCATGTTGTTTATTGGAGTGCTAAACATGTCCTCATACAGCTTTTTTAGGATTTCACTAATTTCTTTGTCATCCTCCGTGTATGAACCTTCACTTGTACGAATAGTACAAGTGAAGTACGAATAGTACAAATAAGGTACCTGATGTCAGACATCTGCAGGAGCTGAAAGAGGCATTTGAGCTGAATTCTGTGTTGCGTTTCACTTACGAGATGGAGAAGGATGGGAAGCTGCCCTTTCTAGATGTAACAGTCATGGAGAGGAGCGGAGGTTTCCACACTGCAGTTTACAGTAAGGAAACAAACATAGGAATGTGCCTCAATGCCAACAGTGACTGCCCAGACAGGTACAAGAGGAGTGTTGTTAACGCTTATGTCGACCGTGCTCTCAGCCACAGCTCAGGATGGAAGCAAGTCGATGAAGAACTCTGTAGGGTAAGGCAGGTCCTAGTCAACAACAGCTTATCCAATGGTTTCGTTGAAGACATCATAAGAAGGAAGGTGAAACACCATGCAACCTCTGAAAAGACAACTAACACAACACCTTTACCCCCGATTAGACTATTTTACAGGAACTTCTTTTCCACAGCTCATAAAACGGAGGAAAGGGTCCTGAAAGATATTGTTGATATGAACGTTATCCCTACAGACAAAAATCAGAAGATACAATTGACGATTTACTATAAAACCAAAAAAACGGTCAACCTACTCATGAGAAACTCTCCAGACACAAAGCAGAACGCTTTAAAAGAGACCAACGTCGTCTATGCCTTCAAATGCCCACTTGGGGACTGTAAGCCTCAAAGAACTCAGTATATAGGCAAGACAACAACATCTCTTTCCAGGAGATTAACGATGCATAATCTCTTTCCACAACCAGACCATCACCAGAGAAATCTTATCAAACAACACAGAAATCATCGATAGATACAGCGATAGCAGGCGGCTTGACATCTGCGAGGCAATACACATCAAGAATTCAACACCAGCAATCAACAGCCAATTAATGCACAACTATATTCTACCCACTTCAAGACTCCGCACCAATATAGAAGCATCAAGAAATATGGGCCAATAGGCCCTTTTGCAGTTACTTCCATTCTTCCCTTTAATTTACCCAATTTATACTGGGTGTGGATAGTGTGAGACCTCTGGTGCTTTGCATCGAGCCCTGTTATGTGGGAGACCTCGTTGGCATCGAGCCCTGTTATGTGGGGACCTCGTTGGCCAGTGTTCGAGTCCCCTGGTGGGTGGAGTGTCTAAAAAGTTATAAACTTCAGCTAGTGGATATAGGCTAGTCTGTGCATTAAGCATTTGGCACTGAGTTCTCCCACATAACAGGGCTCGATGCAAAGCACCAGAGGTCTCACACTATCTCATTGCCTGGGAGAGGATTGGAGTTCTGGTTGGTTAAATACCCCAGAATTCCTACCTCTCTTTTTATGGCTTTGAAGTATAGTGTAGTGGATACAGCGTGCAACTGCCACCTCATTGGCCAGTGTTCGAGTCCCCTGGTGGGTGGTGTGTCTAAAAAGTTATAAACTTCAGCTAGTGGTTATAGGCTAGTCTGTGCATATATATATGTATATATATATATATATATATACACCCAGTTGATGCCTCCACACCCAGTTGATGCCGCTACACCATTTGCTGGCTCCACACCCAGTTGATGCCTCCACACCCAGTTGCTGGCTCCACACCCAGTTGCTGGCTCCACACCCAGTTGCTGGCTCCACACCCAGTTGATGGCTCCACACCCAGTTGCTGGCTCCACACCCAGTTGCTGACTCCACACCCAGTTGCTGTCTCCACACCCAGTTGATGCCTCCACACCCAGATGACACCTCCACATCCAGTTGCTGGCAGTTGCTTGGCCATGACCCAGTGTGTTTGCCCCCTCTAAATGACAATGCACAGTTTAACTCTCCCAAATGAGTTGAAATGGAAGGGGTCCCAGCAGTCGGGCAGGACTCCACAAGCCTTGAGGTGCCAACAACTACTCCAAAAAGAGTTTTTTGTCGAGTATGCAACAAAAACACCGCCATAAACTCCAACGGTGGTGTCATCCGCTTTCATACCTTCAACGAGGTAAGATGCAGTGGTTCTCACCAGCTTCCAAAGGGAAGCAATGGCCAGCTGCCATTGACAGTTAGGGAAGAGACTCCCATTAACCTAATCTCATCTGCAAACCTCACCCAAGCAATCATAGCGACGTCTGCTAGAACATTACTACACATCCCAAAAGAAGCCCGCTTAAATGCAGCAGCCATACTCTGTTATCTTCTGAAAATGGTTAATGATGCCCCGGAAAACATTCAAGCGTGGCATAATGTCCTTCTGTTTGGCAATGTATGCCTCACCGTCCCTCCAAGGAGGGACAAATCACTTGCTTCCTCGGTCCAGAGGGCGATAAATGAATACCCAAGGGGGGATAACCTAGTTCGCCTGCCTCTCCGAGCAAAACACACCCACCGCAGAAATGGTAACAACAACATACCGGAAACAAACAAAATCAGAGCACAAATCACCAAGAAAATTGAAGAGGGAAATACCGCAAGTGCTATTAGAGTTCTCACCAGTGACGAGAAAATTGCTCCTCGAAACTCAGCCACAGCACGGGCCCTGCAAAGCAAGCACCCACCCAGAGCCCGACAAGGCAACAACATCGTTCCGCCATCAGCCGACACCATTTCAGACCATTTAACCGTTGGTGAATCTGAGGTCTACAAAGTAGCCCTTTTTTTTCCACCTGGGTCAGCAGGAGGCTTTACAGGGTTAAAACCTCAACACATCAAGCAAATGTTAAATCCTGCAGTTGGTGATGCTGCACAAGATCTTCTTATGGAACTCTCAAGGTTCGTTAACATGTGCCTGGCTGGTGATATACCTGAGGTCATCAGGCCTCTCTTTTTTGGTGCCTCCCTCTGTGCTCTCAAAAAAGGACGATGGAATCAGGCCAATCGCTGTTGGCAACACTCTCCGACGCCTGATTGCCAAGGCTGCTACGAGGGTTGTCAGCCAGCAAGCGGCTGAATTGCTGAAACCAATCCAGCTAGGATTTGGAATCCCCCAAGGCTGTGAAGCGGCTGCCCATGCAGCACGAGCATACATCACCAACATTTCTGATGAAAAGGCCCTGCTCAAACTGGACTTTAAGAATGCCTTCAACATGGTCAGAAGAGATGCAGTACTTTGTGCCGTACATCGCCATTTCCGGCCCCTCTACCCGTTCATACTATCGTGCTACAGTGGTGAGTCAAAACTGCTCTTTGGTGAACATGAAATCAGATCATGTGAAGGTGTTCAGCAAGGTGATCCTCTTGCTCCCTTCTTTTCTGCTTAGTCTTAAAAGAAATCACCGAAAGCTTGTCCAGCGAGTTCAACATCTGGTTTTTGGATGATGGCACTATAGCTGGCACCGTAGACGACCTCTTGGCAGACATCAGGAAAATAAGGGAGCAAGAAGTAAGCCTGGGTCTCGTCCTGAACCTTCCAAGTGTGAAGTAGTCTCCTCCAACCCAGACATCGTAGCTAGAATAAAGTCTGCCTTGCCTGGAGCCCATGTCATTAGGGCCGAGAACAGCACCCTCCTTGGAGCCCCCCTCGGGTCTAACGCCATTGAGGAGATCCTTGACAAGAAAATCGCAGACCTTAGGAGGATGGAAGACAGAATAGGTGACATCGATGCCCACGATGCTTTTTATCTCCTCACCAAATGCCTATCCCTTCCGAGGCTAACCTACTTTCTGAGGTGCGCCCCATCTTACGACAACCGAAAGCTTGAAGAGTATGACCTCTTACTGAAGACCATGCTGGAAAAAGTTGTTAATCTCTCCCTCAACGAGTGCCAGTGGAAACAAGCCACTCTTCCTGTTAGGCTCGGTGGCTTGGGTGTCCGCACCGCCACCCAAATTGCTGTCCCAGCCTTCCTGTCTTCCTCCTCAGCATCAGATGACCTGGTTAAGGAAATTCTACCTGACACCCTCAGTGATGTAGCGGGGATACAGGACCCCCACTACACGGAATGCGACACGAAATGGGGTGCCATGGCAGACCCAGCACTCAGACCAGCCATGCCGAAAGCCAAGAAACAATCCAGTTGGGACAGCCCCATTGCAGACAAAGAAGCCACAGCTTTGCTGGAGGCAGCAACAACCCCCAGTGATCGTGCACGCCTCACAGCTGTGCAGGCTCCCCATGCAGGGGACTTCCTTTTGGCAGTCCCTATGTCTGCGACAGGCACACGTCTTGATCCGCAGGAGCTCCGTATTGCAGTCGCTCTCCGTCTTGCTGCCCCTATCCACACTGTTCATAGGTGTATTTGCGGCGAGGCAGATGCTGACGAATATGGATTGCATGGCCTGCACTGTGGAAAATCTGGTGGTTGGCACACTAGACACGACGAAGTCAACGACATCATAAAAGAAGCCTTGCCTCTGCTCAGTGTCCAGCGGAGAGAGAGCCCGCAACCTTCTGAACCGTGACTCTGTTAGCTTTGCCGGCCGACCAGACGGAATCACACTGCGTCCGTGGAAGGGTGGCAGACAGTTGGCATGGGACTATACTTGCGTATCCACCCTGGCAGCCACATACATCAACCTCTCTGCCGCACAGCAGGAGCCGCGGCGACACACAGAGAAAGAGACAAGTCAGCCAAGTACAGGCAATTAGATCATCGGTACAACTTCGTTCCAATAGGGTCTGAGACCCTAGGCCCATGGGGAGAGAGTGCAAGAAGGTTTCTTAAGGATCTTGGTTCCAAGCTCATTGACACCACAAGAGACCCTAGAGCGGCAAGTTTTCTCTTTCAGCGCCTCAGTGTCGCGATCCAGAGGGGGAATGCTCGCTGCATCCTCGGTTCCTGCCCAACGTCGGAGGAGTTCGAGGAAATCTACAGCCTCTAGGAAGCGAACTTTTTTTTGTGTCCTCTTAATGTTCATTTTTTGTATACAATCAGATATGTAACTGTATAACCTTGCATAATAAAGTGTACACCATAAAAAGGGGGGTGGTAGGAGAAGCGAACACCTCATGTATTCAGAGTTAAATGGCAAGTTTTTCCCTGAATGCTCTGTGTTCCCTTCTCTGAGGCTGTGGGTCCCTATAATTGCACCATAGGTGGTACCCCTATAATATATATAATATAATATATATATATATATATATATATATATATATATATATATATTATATATATATATTATTATATTATATATATATATATATATAAATGA
>WNGS01022124.1:0-11576 GCA_020271785.1 Procambarus virginalis
CAGCCATCCAGACCAGCTCATTCTAAACCTTACCTAATGCACCTTCTGTTTCAGACATAACTAACCCTGTTAATTGTCTAGCCCCACGACACTAAAGAGTGAACCGAAGGTTAATTCGGTTAGTAATGTCTCTCTCTCCCCGACGTTTCTGTGGTCACTGTAAAAGTTCAACCCACAATATTAGCCGTTGTTGGCAACTGTACCCGGAAAAAAACCCAATGCTCTCGTTGTGACACAGGGCTTGAGGCCTTCTGAAGGTTAGGGAGTAAGACTTCCACCCACAGTGGTTGGACCTGCTTACCCCATTCTATCGAAAGGGAGACTACTTTTGTCTGAGGGTTCTTCCTGGAGGGACGTGGTGATCTTCCGAGACACCGGTGCCATCCAGACTTTATTTTAGAGAGTGCTTTGCAAGGTGCCAATACTCTCGACACTGGAGAGGTGGTACTGGTCGAGGGTGTCACTAGTGATACTCGAGCAGTACCCCTCCGTAAGGTTACCCTGGAATCTGATTTCCACAAGGGTATTTGTACAGTCGGAGTCACTTCGTACCTACCTTTCCCTAATGTTGATGTAATATGGGGTAATGATTTAGCCGGGGATAAGGTAGGGGACTCCAGACTGCCTGTTATGTTTGCCTACCCCAAAGGTTTGCCTGGATTCACCCACCGCAGAGGATAATGTTGTGTACCCTGCGTGCGTGGTGACTAGGTCTATGGGACTTAAATGTAAGGGCAGCCCTGTGCTTGCCAAGGTGGTAATCCCAAGGACACGAGGGACCTTCCGAGTGGTGAAAGCCCAGTGGACCTTGCGGACACATTCATGGCCCGACTCGATGACGGGGCCGAGGACATTGTGGAGAGCCTCCCCACCGCCTACCGAGAGTAGTGGGGAGGTGGAGAACACTGTTGAGCCTCGGCCAATGGCATCTGACCAAGGCCTGGATGCCTCCTTGAGTGAGTTACAAAAAGCTGACCCCAGTCTTGCAGATTGTCACGAGACAGCCGTCTCTAGGGAGGAAATTGTAGACGCAGCAACTGGGTACTACTACAATGATCGGATTTTGATGAGAAAATGGAGACCTCAGAGTGCTCCCTTGTCAAATGAGTGGGAGGTAGTCCACCAGGTTATGTTGCCGACCTGCTATAGAGAAAGAGTTTTGTCAGCTGCCCATGATGATCCTATGGGGGGACATCAAGGCATTAATATTACCTATCACAAAATCTGCAAGTATTTTTTCTGGCCCAAGCTGAAAAGCGATGTGGCAAAATTTTGTAATGCATGTATTGCTTGTCAACTTGTTGGGAAACCAAACCAGACTCCACCTAAAGCTCCTCTTAAGCCTATTGTCGTGCCGGAGGAACCATTTTCTCATGTGGTAATGGACTGTGTTGGTCCATTACCTAGAACTAAGTCTGGTAATATTTATCTAATTACGATGATGTGTATCACGACTCGTCCCCAGAGGCTTTTGCTGTAAGGAACATCCGAGCAAAGACTGTTGTTGCTCGTATGTTGCAATTTTTTCCACTTTTGGACTGCCTCGGGTTTGCAGACTGACAATGGTACTAACTTTAAGTCTGATATTTTTGAACAATTTTGTAAGGACCATGGAATAACTCATAAGGTTTCCAGCCCATACCCCACAGAGTCAGGGGGTCATTGAAAGGTTCCATCTAACTCTGAAGCAGATGTTGAAGACATCGTGCGAGAGTTCCCATACCTTCTGGGACGAGAACTTGCCGTATGTTTTGTTTGCTGCTAGGGAGGGGTTGCAAAGTTCACTGGGTTGCTCTCCTTTTGAGTTAGTCTTTGGCCATAAAGTTCGTGGACCCTTGCAAATGTTACAGGAGAATCTGTTAGGGAACGTAACGTTAACCGAAGGTTCGGCTTTCTTTGCGCAACACCACCAGAGACTCAGGACTGCAAGGCTGCTGCACTAAAGTATCTTGGGAAGGTCCAAGAAAATATGAAAGAACGGAACGATGCCAAGGCTAAGTTGCGGGTATTTCAGCCCGGTGACCCTGTCCTGGTACTAAAGCCTCGACTGGGGGCACTATGTCCCACAAGTACGAGGGCCCCTACATTGTGACAGAGAAGACTGGGGACCTCACGTACAAAGTGAGACACTCTGATAAGCGTAAACAGGTAATGCTCGTACACGTGAATCGGCTGAAGAGTTCCAGGGCCCCAGGCCCATTGCACTAACCAATGTTTCCATTTCCAGTGAGGGAGGGGATGATTGTTCTGGGGACCCAACTAATCTCATTCTCAATAATTCTAGTTCTGTGAATGCTGTGGAGGAGGGACTGTCCCATTTGCAGATGTCCCAACGTGACGAGGTGCAGTCGTTGCTTGACGAATTCTCCAGTCTGTCGGGGGGGTCCCGACCCAGACTGATGCCATTACCATGATGTCGAGTTGACGGACTACACCCCCCATTCGCCTTCAACCTATCGGATGAGTCCGGAAAAGAAGGCCATCGTACGGTCGGCGAGGTCGACTTCTTGCTCCAGCGGCCTCATCAGGCCGAGCCAGGGCTCTTGGTGCTCGCCCTGCCTTTTGGTCCCCAAACCAGATGGCTCCTGGCGATTATGCACCGATTATCGGCAGCTCAACAAGGTGACCATAGTGGACGCCTATCCGTTGCCACGTCTCGAGGACTGTATCGACGAAATCGGGAACGCCACGTATGTGTCTAAATTCGATCTCTCGAGAGGGTACTATCAAATCCCTCTCACTGAACGTGCTAAACAACTAACGGCGTTTGTGACACCCGAGGGTGTGTTTGAGTATCAAGTGTTACCATTCGGCTTGCGTAATGCCCCTGCCACGTTCCAGAGGCTAATGAACTCTTTGCTCGCTAATGTGCCAAATTGTCGGGCGTATTTAGATGATATTGTGCTCTTTGATATTAATTGGGCTGACCACATAGCTAGGTTACGCCAGTTGTTCACAGTGTTGAAACATGCAAATCTAACCTTAAATGCTAAAAAGTGTCATTTTGGCCAAGGCACAGTGACGTACCTCGGTTATGAAGTGGGCCAAGGAAAGTGTTACCTCGACAAGATAAAATCAGTGCCATTCTGGACTATCCAGTGCTCAGGTCTAAAAAGGACATTCAACGATTTATCGGTATGTGTGCGTACTACCGACGCTTTTGTCAGAACTTTTCCAGTGTGGCCACTCCTCTCACAGATTTGTTGCGGAAGGCCGTTAAATTTAAGTGGTCATCGGACTGTGCAGAGGCATTTAAAAACTTGAAATTGATCTTAGCTTCCGCCCCAGTGCTTGCTAGTCCAAGGTTCGACCGTCCGTTTAAAATTCAAGTTGACGCGTCTGACTCGGGTGCTGGTGCAGTGTTGTTGCAAACTGGGGATGATAAAGTGGAACACCCAGTATATTATTACTCTGTGAAATTTGACAAGGCGCAGCGCAATTATTCGGTGATAGAAAAAGAGGCGTTGGCGCTAGTGCTAACTTGCAAAAAGTTTGAAGTTTACCTCACAGGTAATATAGTGGAAGTGTACACGGACCATAACCCATTAGTTTTCATGAATCAGATGAAGCAGAAAAATAAACGCATCCTCAGGTGGGCATTGTACCTACAGGACTTTAATCTATCTATTATCCACCTACCGGGCCGACTCAACGTGATAGCCGACGCTCTGTCCCGCTTGCCTGAGTAACATTCATCTGAGCCGCAGGAAGCCATACCAAATGTCATGCTTTAGTTATTTTTTTTTAGGTTCTCCTGTGACATTAAATATCCCGTGTCCAATTTATTTACTTCCTTTTTTTTTTTTTTGTTTTTGTGTATGTTTTTTCTTTCAGAGAATTCCCTTGTATTTTTTTTGACAGAAATTGTTGTTTGGTTGATTTCTATTATGTCATGGATTTCCATTTTATTCGGTATACTCTTACAAAAAAATATGACTACTATTCTAGTAGTCACATTTTTTTTTCTCTGAAGGGGGGAGGAGTGTTACGACTCTGGGTTCTTTAGAGGGAAACCAGAGGTCAAATTTGAGCTTATTGAGCTACCATAGAGTAAACACGCATTGCGAGTTGCATTTGTCGTATCTTCCCTGCCAGTCGTAAGACTAGTCTTGTCTCTCGAAGAGTATTTAAAGATGGAGCTTGGGGTTGATTATTAAATAATAAAATAGGCACCAACTATGTTTACTAATACTGTCTAATCATTTGTAAAGTAAACCTGAGTAAACTTTGTATCGGGCGCCGGTATGATTAGTTGAACAGTCTGCCGGCAGCATTAGCCCATGGAGAAGGAGGGAGGCTCTCGCTCGCCCTTCTCTGCTGGCTGGCTGTGGTGGAAGGAAGTGCCTCTCCTTCCTCTTATTTATTTATTTCTGTGTCTTCGTCTGGTTAAGTCTTCTTTGCTATTTTTTATGGTTATATTGTGGCATACCCTTGTTCTATGTGTAGAGTAGTATACCTGGGGTGTAGTAAGTGTTTAAAGTGTTATTGTACTAGTTATTCCAAAGGGGGTCTCAGTGGAACCACGTGGTCCCCTACCCTAAGCTAACTCTTCAAGTGTTTTATAGTAGAGCTTTACCCTAGCTTGTTTCCAGTGTAAAACCTTGTATCCTGCCTACGTGGACCAAGGCTTTTAACGTAAGATTGTGTGGTAAAGTTAGTATTATATTGTTATTGGTGTGATTGTGTATGGGGGGTGTTGAGGGGTTAATAAATAAGTAAGTTTGTACAGAGTATCCCTTTTTCCTGTGTGGGAGTACAATAATCTATCTCTAGACGTACAGAGTGTAGTAGCAAGTATTCATTACTGTGGATATTTTACTTTGGGGGCCGGGCCTTTAGTCTCCCATATCTTGATACCTCTGTATTCAACTTACCCTTACCCCTTAATAGTAACAGTTCCCCATAGCAAGCCCACCATTGTTCATAACACTCTTAGAATATTACAGATCAGCTACATCTGTGACGGTAACGTGTTGGAAATGGTGGTCGGCAGTCTTCCCAAATAGCTGATGTCATGGCTGGGCCACATACATGCAAGTTATATAAAAAAAGGAAAAAAAAAGAGTGACTGCTTGTCTGATAATCTGTGGTAAGGTAAGGTAAGACACGAAAACAAAATATAAATAAGGCACTTTAATTAATCTAGAAAACAAAGTAAAAATAAAGACAATTTCTTGGCATTTATAATAATGTAAAAGTAAAACACGTAAAAATATATATATAACAAATTGAAAAGGGGGGAACTGGTTATGTTAACAAAGATAAATGGTGTTGGGAATATATGCGCAAGCTATCAACCTCTAATTGGTCACACAAGGTGAGTCAAGTAGGTGTTCACAGCTAGAGCACTGGATATATTCTGAGGATGGAGCAGCTTGCTGGCGTCGTTGTTGCTTCAGCGAGGAACTTGGTTGGAGAAGGGCTGTAGTGGCGTGTTTCTGCTCGGCCAATGAGAATGCAGGACGGCTGCAAGTCGGTAGTTAGGCAGTTGAAGGTCGGCGCGTCGACCAGGTGTGCAGCAGGTGCTGGAGTGGGGGGAGGAGGGAGTTGTAGGTGCGTGTGGCTGTCTTGATATATACGTTTAAGCCACTATAAAACGTATCTTGAATCTTGTAGAGAACGGGATGAAGGAAGGAAATAGCAGGCTCAATCTCTGGGAAGAGATTATCGTCACAACTCTCCCCCGAAGCCTGCGGTTCTGGTGGAGTCACGTTCTCGGGAGGTAGAGTGGGAGGTGGAGTTGTCTCTACCTCAGTGACGCTGAAGAGGGTGTCTGATATGATGTAGTCAGACTCCTGGGTGTGGCAATCTTGAGGTGAAAATGATGCAGCTATCAAGCCCATTCTAGAAGTAGTCGATGGTTGAGTTGGGCTGGCTGCAGGAAGTGAAGATGTTTGTGGTCCATGTAGATGGTGGTGGACTGAGTACTTTGCAGGTATGGAGCAAAGTTTTGTCTGTTCAGGACGATGAGTAGCTCCTTGTTGAACGTGTTGTCGTGTATGGTAGTTGTTGGGTAGTCTCTTCGCCTTGTTGTACCAGGTCACCCACGTTGCCGGTACCACGGGCGTCGATATGGAGGATGGGAGACTTGGTGATATCTGGCGAGGCGAGAGATGTATTAAAATATGATAAAGGAGCATAATTACTGTCCTGAAAGTAATTAGTGAGGTCAGTAAGGGTTTCCGAATTAGAAAGCGCTGTCTAGTGTCAGTGCGTTCGGAAGGAGAAGCAGGGAAGGTCTCACTGTGGGTATATGGACCTGAAAAGGTTGTAACGTTCGTTAGCACAGTGGGAGGAACTCTACGGTATCGTTTAAGCAGATTGATGTGGCACAGCTGGGTCTTCCGCCGCCTATCAGGGGTTTCGAGAACGTAGGTGAAGTTGTTCCGGCACTCCTTAACACGATAGGGTCCTGAGAACCTGTTCTGTAAAGGAGAACCTGGGATAGGGAAATAGGCAAGAACTAAGTCTCCCGGTTTAAACTTCCTTACTTGGCAGTGCTGGTCGTAACGAGTTTTCATCCTCTCTTGGGCTTTCTGTAAGTTGTTGCTGGCAAAGGAACGGACCCTCTCTAGAATGTGTCGGAGGTTTTGAAGAAACTGGGGCACATTCTGATGCTCACTGAAGGTGACATCTCGTAGAGAATCCTTGAAAGCCTTGAGAGGTGTACGGCACTTACGTCCGTAGAGCATCTCATAAGGAGATACTCCTAGTGACTCGTTGGGAAGACTTCTGAAAATACACATGATGAGATCAAGTTGCCTATCCCAATCCTTTGAGGTCTCATTACAAAACTTTTTTAAGAGTGCCTTGATAGTCTGATGACTACGTTCAAGAGAACCCTGTGAAGCAGGATGATAGGGGCTGGACAGTACCTGTTTGATGTTGAACTCCTCCAGAGTCCGTTTGAAGAGATCACTGGTGAAGTTGGTGCCACAATCGCTCTGAATCTCCCTCGGAAATCCATACTGGGTGAAGATCTTCAGTAGATTCTTCACCACTGTAGCAGCCGTAATATTTTTCACTGGAACTGCTATCGGAAATCTGGTGGTAGGACACAGGATGGTTAAGATATAGGCGTTGCCGGCAGTGGTCCGAGGCAAAGGACCAACACAGTCAATAATAAGTCTGTGAAATGGTTCCTCAGGCACCTGGATGGGTATCAGTGGTGCTCTGGGAACTGAAACGTTCGGTTTCCCGGCTAACTGACACACGTGGCATATTTGTACAAATTTCTTTACGTCATTAACCATACCTGGCCAGTAGTAATCTTGGCGAATCCCATGGTATGTCTTGTTAAACCCGTAGTGTGATAAAGCTCCGTGGGCCAGGTGTAAAATCGTGGGCCGCAGGCTGGTAGGAATCACTAGTTGTTCAATGTTTGCCCAATCGTCCTCGTCCTTCAGTTTACTGGGTCTATACCTGCGATAGAGTAATTCGTTCTCCAAGAAGAACCCAGGAACACTGTCGGATTGGGTCTCAGCCTGAAAGAATAATGGTGTCAAGGTAAGATCTTCTCTTTGTAACTTACGGAACTCCACAGCGGTCAGATTAGGGGGTAGTTTCGAAGGGTCTTGCGAGACAGCGGTAGTAGTAGAGTCTGCTGGCTGCGGGCGTGCTGCTTGAGCACGGGTGGTCACCATAACAGGAGGAGAAACTTCATCACTCTCTTGAACCTTTGCTGGGACATGTTCAAAAATCGGGTTATCCAACAGAGTTGCTCACCTGGGATATGTCCTTTACGATCAAGTTGGTCGGTTGTTGGTCTTCTGCCAAGTCGTTGCCTAGGAGAAGTTGCACTCCGGGCATGGGAAAAGGTTTTTCCCTGACGGCGACTTGGACTTCACCGGTCACGAAGGGACAATCCAGGTGGACTCTGGCGAGAGGATAAGGAGTAGTAGCAGTAAGGTCAGTGATGAAGACAGTCTCTCCTGTATAGGCGACGTTGGGCACAGCCGATTTCAAGACGATCGATTGTAGAGCCGCTGTGTCTCGTAAGATCTTAAGTCCGAAACGTCCCTCTGAATCTGAACCGTGGGTAGAGATAGTTCCTGGATATAGATGTTTGCTAAAAAGAGACAGATCATTAACATGAACACCAATATTCATTACAGGCTTACCGGACTTAGGGTGAGTAGGTTTAGACTTAGTGGGTTCTGGTGTTACCTTTAGATTGGGACTTACCACATTTTTCTATGGTATGTCCATAGAGTCGACAATACCTGCAGTACAGTTGAGAGGTACCTTGATCTGGGCTCACTTTCTCGTAGCTGTACCAAGACTTCTTACTGGTAGGTTGTTCTGGTGTCAGCCGGTGGATGAGGCTGTAAGTGTCAGCTGACTTCGCGCATTTCACCAAATCGGTCTCTTCTTTGTCTGCTAAGTAGAGGCGGACAGGAGGGGGTACACGCCTCAAGAATTCTTCAACCAACATGAGGTTGACAAGCTCTGGAAAAGTAGAGACATGTGCTGCCTCCAGCCATTTCATGAAATACCTCCGTTTGGTGTTAGCAAATTCTAAGAAGGTGGTGGTACTTGCCTTGATGTAGTCACGGAACTTTCGTCGGTAGCTTTCGGTGGAGAGAAGGTAGGCGTCCAACACAGCTTGTTTCAGGGTGGTGTAGTCGTTTTCCGAAGCCAAAGTGCTGAGTGTGACTGCTGCTCTACCTGTTAAATGTACTCGGAGAAGGGTAGCCCATTGGTCGTCAGGCCAATTAAGTTGATCAGCAAGGGTCTCAAAAGTGGTGAAAAACACATCAACCTCCGTTTCTATGAACGGGGCATTAACTTACTTGCATGGGAGATATTGAAGCTTGGAGGAAGACTAGCTGCAGCTTGTTGGAGTTGAGCTTGGTGTGTAACGTCCCTCGTGAGTTCTCGGTCACGACAGTCTAGAACTGTTTCTGCCTGCCGTTTCTCGTGTTCGCGTTGTATCTCTAGTCGCTGTTTGTATAAGGCCAACTCACGTTCTTGTTGTCCTTGAAGGAGGAAGGCTTGTCGGTCACTCTCTTCCTTCCTCAGTGCGGCCTCTTCTTTCTTGAGTTGAAGCTCGCGTTCTTGTTCTTCCTTTCTGATGGCAGCTGCTTCTTTTTGTTGCTCCCGCTCGATCTTGGCAAGTTCTAATTTGAGCTTCATTGCTCTCAAGTCATCCTTATCTGAAATAGTGTATTGTTCGTAAGTATCAGAATCTATAATACCTTCATCCGCAAGGTGATCCAGTATCATATTATTTATGGCAAATTTGTTGGCTCCATCGGGAACTTCCAAGTGATACTCATGTGCAAGAGTTAATAAGTCGACCCTCTTAGCATGACGTAAGTTCCCTATTTCACCTTCTGGATCTGTCTTGAAAGCTTGTAGGCGAAACATTGTGAAAATATAGCAAAATAAATGAGACACGAATATATAGTGAGAATATGGTGAATGTCAGAAACAGGAAACGTGGCAACTGATACCTATCCTGTGGAATTGTTAATAATTTAAAGTTAAATTCAAGATGGTAACTGGTTAAAGTCGCAGGAAATCTTGTACCCGGTACTCACTGTGGGGGATAAGGGCAAGAAAATCCTACTAATTAATTGAAACAGAGTTTCGAAAAACAAGTAAAACACTAAATGGTTTCAAAGTAATTAGGTAGTACAAAAATGTAGTCATACCTTGCCGAGTCACTATAGAACATAAGCAAGGTACCCACTGAAATTGAATATGGTACTTACAGAATTAGCGAACTTTGTGCTCAAAAGAAAGAACGCTAATTCCCTACCTTGGTAAGTACCATCAGATCTGACCAACGAGTAGGGGTGCGAGTGTCAACTGGTGACGAGAACTATTGGCGAGGTCCCAACTCGTCAATAAGTCCGGGCGAGAGGAACTTTGGCCCTCTTTATCCTCCTAGAGTCGGATTGCAGAACTTAGGTGCTATTGACCCGGAGACAGACCACAGTACCAGGGTACCTATGTGATAATCTGTCAAAAATGTGAGAAATATCTAAGGGACAAAAGATGTTAAACACGGGTAATAACACGGAAGGGGGAGACGACCAATTAAGAGTATGACTGAGGCCTACAGTCACCACGTAATCCAAAGTTGTCTCACACTCACCATATGCTACTCCCGTAATGCACAATAGACACAACACCATATGAAATAAAAAATGATTAGTGTAAATATTGAAAGCAAGGGAATAAAGCCAAGTACGCTTACCACAAATTACCAATACCTGAGTGAAGCTCCTGGACAGGCCCCCAAATATATGTGACGGTAACGTGTTGGAAATGGTGGTCGGCAGTCTTCCCAAATAGCTGATGTCAAGGCTGGGCCACATACATGTAAGTTATATAAAAAAAAGGAAAAAAAAGAGTGACTGCTTGTCTGATAATCTGTGTAAGGTAAGGTAAGACACAAAACAAAATATAATAAGGCACTTTAATTAATCTAGAAAACAAAGTAAAAATAAGACAATTTCTTGGCATTTATAATAATGTAAAAGTAAACACGTAAAATATATATATAACAAATTGAAAAGGGGGAACTGGTTACGTTAACAAAGATAAATGGTGTTGGGAATATAGCGCAAGCTATCAACCTCTAATTGGTCACACAAGGTGAGTCAAGTAGGTGTTCACAGCTAGAGCACTGGATATATTCTGAGGATGGCAGCTTGCTGGCGTCGTCGTTGCTTCAGCGAGGAACTTGGTTGGAGAGAAGGGCTGTAGTGGCGTGTTTCTGCACGGCCAATGAGAATGCAGGACGGCTGCAAGTCGGTAGTAGGCAGTTGAAGCTTCGGCGCGTCGACCGGTGTGCAGCAGGTGCTGGAGTGGGGGGGAGGGTAGGGGGGTTGTAGGTGCGTGTGGCTGTCTTGATATATACGTTTAAGCCACTATAAAACGTATCTTGAATCTTGTACAGAACGGGATGAAGGAAGGAAATAGCAGCTCAATCTCGGAAGAGATTATCGTCACACATCCTATTGAAGTTTCGTCGTTTTGTTTGAGAAATATTATGTCTTAGTAAATTATAATAAGCTCTATAAAATTATTACATAGAATAATAGTGCTTCACCATTCAACATTATATACACTAGTTTATGCTTCAAAAATCTTAAAGAATGTATTGTAAGAGCGTTAACAGAAAACGATGTAACATTTTAATGTCTATGGGGTAAACTACTGCAAACAGGATAGTATAGTGGTCTACTACCTACTGTAGGATGGGTATAGGGTCCACTAACACCTGTTAGGTGGGTAAGGGGTCCTACCACTTGGAGGATGGGTCTGCGCCCAATAACTACCCATAGATAGGTATGGGGTTCACTACCGCCTACAGGATGGGTATATAGTCCACTAATACACGCAGGATGTGTATGGCGTCCACTACTGCCTGCAGGATGGGTATGAAGGTTCACTACTGCCCGCAGGATGGATTTGGGGGCCACTATCATCTACAGGATAAGTAAGGGGGCCCACTACTTCCCACTGGATGGGTATATGTTCCACTCCGCCCAAAGGATGTGTGAGGCGTCCACATACCGCCACAGGATGGGTATGGGGTTAACTTTTTTATTATATATACAAAA
>WNGS01022143.1:0-24671 GCA_020271785.1 Procambarus virginalis
ACAACAGGCATTCGCATATGTGATTGCACAAAACACTCAAAATGCCATCATACCACAGACTCAAAAGCTGCACTTAAATACTAGGACAAAAACAGTGGAAAGATAAGTGGAATAATTTACCCACCATTTGGATATCTGGAAGCAGTCGCTAAAGGCAAAGGAAGGGGTTAGTTGACCCTGAGCAGCCGTGGAGTGCGGACGTGTCCCTCCGTGACTGCTAGGGTAGTAGTACCGTTTGGTCGCCAGGTGGCGGGGCGTAGCTGCCCCCCCCCACCCCCCAGTGTTGTTGCCTGGCTGGCTGAGTGCAGACGTGGCAGGTGTTGGGCTTACCATGGGTGGTCCCCTACCATCGATTAAGCGCGTGAACTCCGTGGGCCTGGAGTTCTCTGGGCGTGCTGGTTATCCAGATGTAGCAGTGGTGCTGTGCGACATGCTTCATGTCCCTGTGCTGGACGTCGACGGAATTGAGCTGGTGACTGCTCATCGTGTTGTCATCAAGCTGGCGACGGAGGAGGTGTACCGTGACTTCCTCAGTCGTTACGAGGGACGCTCGTTGTCGTTGCCGGGGGGTGCCGGCTCAGTCTCCATATCAGACCGGAGTGGTGCGCTGACCTATGTCAGTGTGCATGGGGCACCCCTGGAGTTTCCCGAGGATCTTCTGAGGCGTTACTCCAGCGCTTTGGGCCAGTCATCAGTGTGAGGGTCAACACGATATCCTCTGGGAGATATGCCGGGAGGCGGACGAACATTCGCACCTTGGGGATGCGCCTGCGGTCGGATATTCCATCTTCGGTCCGGCTTCTGGGGTGCTACATACGGGTGTACTATGCCCGACAGCCTCGGACCTGTTTCCGGTGTGGCTTGATGGGGCATCAGGCTGCCGGGTGCGAGGCGGCTCCGGTTGCCCCTGTCAACCTCTTTAGGGAAGAAGATTTCCCTCCGCTTCCCCTGGACGAGGACTCCGGGGATGCGGAGACCGTCCAGCTCGTGGTTGCGGCACCCCGTCGTCCACTGACGTTTCCCCGGATGTCGCCGGCCTTCCTCAGGCTGTTGCGAGGCTGTCGGTGGATCCTCCTGACCTGTCCATGCTGCTCCGGTGGGCCTGGATGCTGCGCCCTCCTCCCCGCCTGTTTCCCTGTCTTCAGATGCTGCGCCTGGCCCTGCCTCATCGCCTCGGCTACCGGCGGTGCTGGGTGCTGAAGTGGCTGTGGGGTCCCCGGTTGTGTGTGGTCCGGTTCCCCCTGCGGTTGAGGCTGCTGCAGTCATGAGACGGGCATTGGTACGCGCGGCTTGTGATGCCCGTGGGTCTGGGTCCGCTTCAGGCTCCGAGGATGTGCGCCCGGTGCCCAAGCGGTCCAGGCGTTCGTCTACTGCATGGGCTGATGTGGAGGATTCTGACGCTGATGGGTTCTCGGGAGTTGAGGTGGTGGACGCTGACGTCCATGTACCTGCTGATGCCAAGGATTGTGTGTATGATTCGCCTCCTGTGGCTTCTGTCGGCAGTTCCCCGCAGTGGGGGGTAGTTGCACCTCCGGATGTTGGTGACGGGGGTGCTGGTGCTGGTCGGGACCTAGTGTTAGTACTAAAAAGGGATGTTCGGAGAGAGGAGCCCCTGCAGGTGTCCCGTCCGGTGGTTGATGCGAAGCCCTGTGGGGCTGCCGAGGTTACCAGTGCGCTGCCCGTTGCCTGCGCCGGTAAGGAGAAGCCCGTCCCGTTCATCTTGGCCAACGGCGTGGCGTATGATTCGAAGACCAACCCTATAGCTATTAGCTTTCATGACCGAGTGTTGCCTATTCCGTGGTGCCCCACGACTGTCTGGGTTCCGGAGTATCGGGTATTTGTTGAGGGTGTGCCGATTTCGATGCCCGATCCTCGGACGACCCTTCGTCCCCCTCTTACGGACGAAATTCTGGCGATGTGGGAGGCGTATTGTACTCTTTTCCCGGCTGCAGAGTGGCCGGAAAAGTATGCGCAGTCCTGATAGTCTGTGTGCTTGCTGTGTATATCGGGTGTGTCTTGGACTTTGGTCTGTTATGTGATGTATATTGTGTGCCCTTCAGGCCGATGTTTTCTAAATGTCCCTGTACTTTTGGCTCTGCCTTTTCATGAACTATGTTTCTTTAATTTGTTGTATTATGTGCCCTTCTGGCTATGATGTTCGATCTCTGTTATTAATTTCTTATGTTTTTTTTTCTTGTTCTTCTCTGCTTTCTTTGTGTATTGAGGTCTTGTGTATTTTGGGTATCGGTCCTTCAGGCCGGTGTTTGGTTTGTTTGTTGTGTACCGATGGTTTTGTACTGTTTGCTATGCGCCTGTGTTTTTGTTGTTTTGAATTTGTTTATCCTTTTACTGCATTTGTTTATCCTTTGTACTGCATGTGTTTACCCTTTGTACTGTATTTTCAATACCTTTTTGAGTTTTGTACTTTGTTATGCTGTGCTGTCGGCCCTTCTGGCTGATGGGTTTTTTTTTGTTTCTCTTTGGTTTGTACTGTGTCTCTCAGTGTTTTTATTGTATTTAATTTGCATGTTTGCATGTAAAAATAAAAATAAAAAAAAAAAGGCAAAGGACTCAACATAACCTTGAACTGGATCCCATCCCATATTGGAATCCCATTAAATGAGAAAGCTGATGTAATTGCTAAACTGGCAACTCGTCATCCAGTGATAGATAAAACAATTCAACCCAGCCTAGAGAACATTAAAAACATCATCACCAAAAAGCTCTCACACCTCAACAAAGCCTACCTACACCAGAGAATAGCTGAAGGTTCGCCCTCTGCAACATGGTATCTTCAGGCAACCAAATTAGAAAGGTTAAATACCCCAAAAGGAATCCACAGGGAAATAGCAGTTAGGTTATATAGACTACGTCTAGGTTACAGATGCAACTGGGAGATTGGTGAACCCCGACAGAGAGAGTGCATCTTCTGCCAAACTGTCACAGAAAAGCCATTACTTCACTATCTTCTGGAATGTGAAGCAACCAACGACCTTAGAAGAGCTTTAAGAGTTCCTGAATCTTGCAGTGGCCACCCTGAAGCCATCAACAGAGCCACTCTCCTGGTCAACAAAGGTGTCCAGCAGCTGGACACCCTCATAAAGACTGTCAAGCAGTATCCTCCCCCGCGATAACAGCTTGATGATTAAATGCAACCCCAGAATAATGAAAAGAATTACGGAAAAAAATGTACCACTTACGGGCTATTCAGGTGGTTGCCAGCCTGGCTAAGTGCTGACGTGGCTGTTTTGAACATGGGGGGCCTTGCGATTCCTCCTGTTTTGCGAGTGAACTCGGTGGGGCTCGAGTTCTCGTGTAAGGCTGGTTATCCAGCCATTGAGCTGGTAATGTGCGACATGCTACGTGTCCCGGTGGAGGCAATATATGGAGTTGAACTTGTTACGGCCCACCGGGTGATTATCAAGTTCATGCAGGAGGAGGGGTATCGGGACTTCCTCCAGCGGTATGAAGGGCGTTCGATGCAGTTGCCGGATGGCGCCGGCTCTGTTGTGATCTCTGACAGAAGTGGTGCCCTGACGTATGTCAGTGTACACGGTGCGCCCCTGGAGTTCCCTGAAGATCTTCTTCGGCGCTTCTTCGGGAAGTATGGTGCAGTCATCAGTGTGAGGGTAAATACGCTTTCCTCGGGGAAGTATGCTGGGAAGCAGACGAACATCCGTACCTTAGGTATGCGCCTGCGATCGGATATCCCGTCTTCTGTCAGGCTGCTGGGTTACTACGTTCGGGTGTACTATGCCCGGCAGCCCCGTACCTGTTTCCGATGTGGCCAGTTAGGGCATCAGGCTGCCGGGTGCTCTGCGGCCCCTGCTGCACCTGTCAACTTGTTCCGGGAAGAGGATTTCCCGCCGCTCCCTCAGGGCGTGGATTCCGGAGATGAAGAGGGGCAGGTCCCGTTCGCTGCTGACACGGCCCCCCTTGCATCACCCGACATGGCCCCGGTGGTTGCTGTCCCTCCTCCGGGGGTTCCAGTGGCTCCTGTCACTGGTCAATTCGCTGTGCCAGTTGTTCCCGAGGATCTTCCGGATGGACTCTGCGAGTCGTCTTCATCTGCCTCGTCTCCAGCTGATGCGCCTGGTCCTGCACCCTCGCCTGGTGTTCCGGCTGTGCTGGGTGTTGGGAGGGCTGTGGAGCGTCCTGTTGTGAGCGGCCCGGTTCCCCCTGTGGTTGAGGCTGCTGCCTTATTGCGACGGGCGTCGGTTCGCCCGGTTTGTGAGGCCCGTGGTTCTGGGTCCGCCTCCGGCTGTGAGGATGTGCGGCCAGTGCCCAAGCGTTCCAGGCGTTCCTCTACTGCTTGGGCTGATGTGGGGGACTTCGACGCAGGTGGTGCTTTGGGCGATAATGTGGCGGTTCCGGGTGCTTCGCGCTCTACGTCACTGGTGGTTGCTGACGTCCATGTGTCTGCTGTGGACGATGGTTGTGCGTCTGATTTACCCCATGTTATTTCTCCTGCAGAAGGTTCTCCGCAGTGGAAGGTGGTTGATCCTACAGACGTGGGTGGTGAGGGTTCTGGTGCGAGCCGAGGCGTCAAGCTGGTGCTGAAGAAGGATGCCAAGCGTGAGGTGTTCCTGCAGGTTCAACGTCCGGTGGTTGGCGCGGGGCCCTGTGAGGCGGCCGAGGAGGCTCCCAGTGCGCTGCCCATTGCCCGGCCTCGTGGAAAGGTGCCTTTCCCTCTCATCTTGGCCTCCGGAGTGGCGTGTGATGATAAGAATCCTTTGCGGTTTGACATTGTTGAACGCGTGCGTCCTGTTCCGTGGTGCCCTTCTTCCGTCTGGGTTCGGCGGGCTCGGTGTTTTATTGTGGGTGTGCCGGAGTTGATGCCTGATCCTCGTACGGTTCAAACTGAACCTGTTTCGGAGGACGTCATGTTACTTTGGGAGGCATATTGTGTTCGATTCCCGGCGGCGGAGTGGCCGGATAAGTATGAGAAACTTGAGTAGTCTGTGTGCTTGCTGTGTGCTTAGACATGTGGTTTGTTTTGCAATGTGTTGTACCCATTGTGCGCTCTTCAGGCCGGTGTTATGTTTGTTCTCATAACCGTTGTTTTGTTGTATTTCTTGTATTTCTGGTTTTGCTGTTTCTTTTTCCTGTGTTTCATTATGTTGTGTTCTTGTTGTCGGCCCTTCCGGCCGGTGTTTAGTGTCTTTGTATAAATTTGTGTTGATTTGTTTTGTGCTGATGTGTCTTATGTTTCTTGATGTACTTTATGTTGTGTTTTATTCTCGGTCCTTCAGGCCAGTGCATGTGTGTTGTTACTTGTACCTGTTTTGTTTTCTGGTGTGCGTGTTTTGCTTGTTTATTATTATTGTTTATTTTGGCCTCGCCCTTTGTTACGGGGCGGTATGTGTGGTGTGTGTGTTTTTATTCCTGTATTGTGTCTGTGCTGTACGTTTGACCTGGTGTTTTCATATTGCTTTACCTGTTGTACGTGTTTGTTCTTTATGTTCTGTTTGGGATTTATTGTGTTTGTCCGGTTATGTTTCCTGTTATGCCTCTTGATGTATGTTTTGTTTTATGGAGGATGTGTTTTGTGAAGTTACTGTGATTGCTAGTTTGCCATTGTATTCTGTTTTGTGCCTTGGTGTATACTGTATTTTTCTATGCATTTATCGTGTTTGTTTTGTTGTGCTATGCTGTGCTATGCTGTCGGCCCTTCTGGCCGGTGGTCTATTGTTTTCTTTTGTTCTGTTATGTATTCTGTATTGTTTTTATTGTATTTAAATTGCATGCTTTGCATGTAAAAATAAAAATAAAAAAAAACTTACGGGCTATTCATGCCCGTGCCACCTCTTGGGTGGCTTAATCTTTATCAATCAATCAATCTTTCTCATCACCATGGGAGACATCTCCCGTCACGCAGGGTGCAGTCGCACCTCCACAGATCTCCAGTATCAGCTCTTGATACTGGTAATGGCTCAAAAGGGCCACCACCTACGGGCTATTCATGCCCGTGCCACCTTTTGGGTGGCTTAATCTTCATCAATCAATCAATCAATCTTTCTCATCACAATCGACTTGAGAATGGTCCAGGACGGACCGAAACGTCGTCGTCTCTTCACCTTCTAGTGTGTGGTCTGGTCAACATACTTTAGCCACGTTATTGTGACTCATCGCCTGCAAGTGTAAACTGTGTCAACAAAATTATTCCCACACCCTCCGTCACTATGTGATGGAGTGCGAAAAGATACGTGAATTTAGAGACAATTCTATAACCAATATTCCAGCGATGTGTAAATATTTCATTCAAAATGATCTGCTACCAGAAATTTTAGCCAAATATCCCCAGTTTGCTAACTGTAGGTAGTAACTGAGTGATTGTAACCTATCCACCGCTGCCCACTGGATGGGGGGTGGTGTGCAGGACAAACATATATATTGTGACACTAGCTCTCCACATATGTCAGTTGCTTAATTTAGAACCTGTACTTGAGGTCGATCTCGAACCCATTGTTGATGTGACGACTTATATTGAATTTTGTAACTAGCTCATCAAGATTGTAACTTGCTTAGCTAAATGAATTGTGGGGTTCAGTCCCTGAGCCCATTATGTGCCTCTGTAACCCTTTCCACTACCGCCCACGGGATGGGTATGGGGTGCATAATAAATGAACTAAACTAACTAACCCCCCCCCCCTCACTCATCTTGTTAACAATAATACTAATAATAAAAAAATAAAAAAATAAAAAAATAATAAGATTAATAAAAATATTGTGCATAAAAAATAAAATATTACTGTAATACTCTTGTGCTTGAATGAAGATGAAGGAAAGACCCAATAAATGAGTAAGCGTAATATAAACAAATTTTTTCGATCTAACCTTCATTCTTTCTCAATGTGCTGTATATCATGAAATGATTATACATTGTTCTGTTGTGAACATTGTATACAGGGCCTCAGGATATACATCCCCACAAAAATTAACTAGCTCCCAGGTACCTAATTTCTGCTAGGTGAACAGCAGGTCATCTAGCAGTGAACACCACCTGCCAGCTCACCTAGTAATGAACACCACCTGCACATCGCACCGCACCACTTGCCAGCAGGTGCAGAAGTACGATGGAGAGAGCAAAGTATACAATATTTCAAGTTAAGAATAGAGATATATTTATATTTAACGTTTTCCTATAAAGTTTCAATAATACCTTTATTTGATGGTGCTACATAGCCTTCCCGGCTTGGTGTCTTCTTTGATAATTGATTATTTAAAAAGCTTCTTTAATATAGTGTGTCTCCTTAAAGTCATATTGTATTTTGGACACAAAATGAGTAAAATCTTTTCCGATTGGAGTTGATGTGTACATGGGTGGTACAGATAATTAATAGTGATCGACACAAACTCAGAGATGTGGATGTCATAGTGCTTTGGGTACTGTTTATGGATATGTGGCCCAGTGGAGGCAAGGACATTAATGGAACAAAATGGTTAAGTGTCCATGTTTTATCCCCTTGCTTGAGATTGCCGCTCCACATAATATAAATGGGAGCCTGCTTCACTTCACACCGAGGCATAAATTTTGTATTGAGAATAGGTACACAGCTGTCAAGGAAGCCGTTGACAGACGGATATACAGATATTATTTCTCTGTTTACAACAGAACCTGCTGCATACATTGTCATAACTGATGAATCTTTTCCAGGCAAGGCAGAATGGAGACAAACTTCCTTGAAATCGGGAGAAACTAGGTTTAAATCCGTGTTATCATGCTGTGCTATATTTCCAGTCCCATTGGTCTCCAATTGCAATAGTTGTTCTTGCTCTAATTTCTCCTGATCTCGTTTCGTCCCCACACACAGCAAGTGAGATAGCACTGAATATACAATTGTCATCACCTTTAACACTAACTGGCATACGGCTGTTGATCGCTATTCCTCCACAAATTTTAAAGATTTCTGCAGCCGTCTTGTCCTCCGAAAATTCAACATTTGCAGGAACCTTAATGTAAACTGTCAACAAAATTATTTGCACACCCTCCGTCACTATGTTCAGAGACAATTCTTTAACAAACGTTCAAGAAATTTGTAAATGATTTGTTCAAAATGGACACATGATTGCTAAATGGTTTTTAGGAACTGTGGGCAGGGTCTGTGGAAACTGTCCCCACTCTGAACACCGCAACGTTTGTGTTTATATGAATATACGTCACATACACATATTTTATACCAAACATTTAATTTGTATCATTAGTTCTTTATTGTTCACTTACATACTCAAAGAACCAGCAACATTGTAACAATCGAGGCTTGTTGTAAAATTATCCAGAATGGTTATCTACACAAGGGAGAATGGGAAGCTGGACCCGCGTGGGAGCATCCCCCAGGGACTTAGCGGTGGAAATAACCACCTTTGTTCCCAAGCTTCATAATGAATCTTTCTACAGTATTCACTTACTTAGAGAAATTAACCTTCAGTCATTTTGCATTCAAATTGCATTGTATAGTACTACTGTTCATAATATCAAGAGTATTCTCATTATTAGAAGGAGTTTAAGTCACCATCAGTGACGTCACAAGCAAGAACTAGGTTGTGACGCGGAGTGACCGGAGGTCATAGGTCACGAGGTTCCATGTCCTCTATTTCTCAAAGGTCAAATAGCTATGTTGTAATTGGGAATAGCTCTTCCTTAAGATGTTTGTGTAATTTAACTTCAGTACAATAAATCAATCAATCCGGATAATTCATTACGACAGAGGTTAATTGTTATAACTTAAGCCTGGCAAAGTAACTTAGATACTAGCGGAAGAATACAGATCTAGGCCTCTGGGTAGAGGAGAGAGAGGACAGGGCAGTGTGGTTTCAGCAGCAACTGGGAGAGGTCATCCATCTCACCTCTTCCCCAAGGCAACACAACATCTAGCTGTCTATAGAAGGTAAAAGTTGCTTGGAGTTTCTTAGGGATAGGTCACTCATTGCCGTTAATATTCAGTTAGGGAGTGAACAATTATTTAGATTTTGCTTAATTTTTGAATAAATTAATTAGCTTAATGTGTATTTTTATTATTTCCATTTTCTTTTGTATTAATGGTCCTTGTCACGTGGTTCCCACGTGGTCGAGTTGAGGTGGACGCCTATGCTCCTCGAATCTGAGTATATCATTCACATCCAATCAGGATTATCATCCCTGTTGATTCTAGTTAACTCCACACATAAGATCCAAGAGTTTTGGTTTACTAGTGGGGATCAAGCCCCAAGGTTGATTGTTTAGCGTGGTCGATCCAGACCTCGACCATTGCTCATTTGGTTACTGGTCTGGTGGTGGCGGCGGAAAGGAGATCCTAGAACTTTGCTAGAAGTCTATTTTCACGTCATACGGGTTGTAGAATCTCAAGTCGGTAAATCATCTTGAGACCACGTGGCGTGGAGTCGGCTCGAGTAAAAGTCTTGGGGTCCCTTGGTTAAGAACTAAAGTAAAGAACACGGGTAAAGAGAGAGAAAGAAGGAAGGGAGAACCCGTCCCGTGTTACAACATCTACATTCGAGGAAGGATTCCAGAAGCAGTTAACCACTGCGATTTCTTGTTTCTGTAATCCTTCTTTATGCTGTAGGTAAAGCAGTTAATAGAGTTACTGTCTCCTGCTCCTGGGGTTGGTGGTTCGAGACTCCTAGTGCCCAGGTGAATGTGGAGAAGGTCAGTAGATCGACCTTGGAGGTGGACCTCGATATACGATATGCCTAACGAATAGACATGCACAAGCTGCTTGTCCTCAGTGTATATTTTTTACATTCTCGCTCATTCTCGCTCATTCTCTCTCTCTCTCTCTCTCTCTCTCTCTCTCTCTCTCTCTCTCTCTCTCTCTCTCTCTCTCTCTCTCTCTCTCTCTCTCTCTCTCTCTCTCTCTCTCTCTCTCTCTCAGACCCGGTCATGTTACAATTGTGTCTTAGAGAGTTAAGCGTAATTAAGGATGATAGAAAATCACTTACAATTAATGCATCAAGTTTAGAGACTTGTACACATTTTAGTGTAAGAAGTAAGGCAAATAGTTCTGTCTGATGGGTAGAGACAACTGCACCTGCACCTGCACCCGTGGGGCGGTGTAGGGAACCATCAGTGTATATGATTTGAGAAAGAGAATGATCTGTGGACAGAACATCAAATATGACGTAAGGTATTGGGCTTTGCCTCAAGACGAAGCATAATAAGGAGCCCGAATATCTGGGGAAAAATTACATTAAAAATTGTCCACGTGATACATATATAATCACGATTTAAACATTTCATTTGTATTAATTAAATATATATTATTAGGAAGTTTTGTTTATCTGGGTAAGTTGTCAGCTTATATGAACTAATAGCTAGCGTGGCTTGTATACTGGGTACATCCGGTCTCTTACTCTTGACCACGGCGGTAACTTTATGGTCAGGAAGCCACAAATATTTACAGTGGGGCTCGGTCAGTCAATATGATTCCTTTGACATCACTCAACTTATGTATTCTGCTCTCGTATTGACAATTTGAATGATATCAAGAACATTTTAAATATCTTCTGACATAGATGGTGCTATAGTTGATTGTTGTTCATGACCTGTCCAGTGGGTCGAGACTATAGTCTCATTAGCACCTCTCAAATTGGTGGAAAGAAATTCTTGCTGCAAGAATGTGTTCTCAGAGCTAACTAGGGAAACTAAAATACATATTTCCTAAATAAATACTTTAATTACAAATATTTGAAAATATATGATATGTTTCCGAATTTTTGATGATACAGAACATATTGTGGTTTATAATTAAGTTCTTAATAGTGATCTTATCCGGCATCATAATTTACATACATATCGACTTCTGTTTTTCAATTTCTTTCTTTATTATGCACCCCATACCCACCCGTGGGCGGTGGTGTAAAGGATTACAGAGGCACATAATCGGTTCAGGAACTGAACCCTCTAGTTCGTTTTGCTAAGCAAATAACAATCTTTTGACGCTAGTTACAAAATTATTAATGTTATATATACATATACTCATGCATACATGTACATATACATACGTATACATATATACATACACATACATATTTAATCACCCACACAAATACACACATCAATAATCTTTTGTGTCACAAGTGACATTACAAGAGGCTCACAACAGTCACTATACAAGGCACTTTACATCTATAGTGAGTCACACAGTTACTAGTCTTGCTGCACACCCACCCAACTGGGCGGCAGCTTTACAGTCATGTGCATGCATTACCTACAGTAAGCAAATTCTGGATACTTCGCTAAGATTTCGGGCAGCACATCATTATAAATGAAGTACTTACACATTTCTTGGACACTATTGATGGTGTTATCTCTAAATTCCGTGATTTTTTTCACATTCCATTATATAATGACGCAAAGTATGCGAATAGCTCTGCTGACAGAGTTTACATTTAGTCAGATCTACATCAGCAGATGCTACAAACTCCCAGAGTTACTTGTAGCCGAGCCTAAGTCTAGCAGTGGTAACATCAAGAAGTCTGCTAACCTTATTGGATGACCCATAGACGTGCGGTTCTTCCTGCATAATAGAATAATGATAGATGGAGTAACTGGTGTGAATTTCACTTTGCCTCAAGTCTCCGAAATTTAGTTGATGTTCCCGGAATATTACTGCCCTCAGGCTGCTCAAAGGCAGTTCAAGTTGGTAATCAATTCCCTCTTTACGAGCAAAAGTCTTGGCCAACTCATCAGTTCTATCATGCATTCGGAGACCAATATGGGAAGGAATCCACAGGAGACAAACTCTGACTCCATCATTCTTTCTTTCGTTGGCATTCTTTCTAAGATCAGATATTATGTACCCCGCCCTGCCCTGGTGACTCTCTATTACTCCCTCATCTATCCATATCTCAACTATGGTATTTGTGCTTGGGGTTCTACTACCCAAAATCATTTACGTCCTCTAATTACTCAACACAAAGCTGCTATTAGGACAATATCCAACTCTGGCCCCAGACATCACTCGGTACCCCTACTCAAATCTCTGAATATGTTAGATATTAAGTCACTGCACATTCTCTCATGTGTATTATACATATATAAAACGCTGAACTGTAATGCCAATCCTGACCTCAAAAGCTTCATTGAAAGCTGTAACAGAACCCATGAGCACCACACCAGAAATAAATACAGTTTTGATATTCCAAGAGTACGACTTAACCAAACTAGAAATGCTCTACAAATCAAGGGACCCAGAATGTGGAATGACCTTCCCAACCATGTTAAAGACTGTACCTCTCTCAACCAGTTTAAGATTAAAACTAAACACTACCTGATAAACTCCCTGTAACCTACCTTACCCCTCTATTGTCAACCCATGTCTTATTTTTTTTTTTTCTTATTCAACGCTGTTTGTCTACATGTTGTATTTGTGCTGCTTTTCAGTCATGTTCCCCCCTTTTTTTGTACCTTTATTTGTATCTGTTCTCTAAACATTTTATTCTTTTTGTTCAATTAGCATTAAGTTTTAGATATTAATGTTTTCTTGCCCGAAACGCATTGCGTAATAGTGGCTTTAGGCATTGTATGTACTAGCTTTATCTATAAATCGATCAACTTATGTAAAATCTCTCTATGTATGTACCTTTCCTGAATAAACATATTTATATTTATTATTTATATTTATTTATCATTGATTATTTCATTATACCTATGTCTAGCTTCAGAGATAAGCACGCCACAGTTATGCCTGTTGTGTATTAAAATGACTACATTTTTATGTAAATTTCTTTTTGTAAAAGATGATGATAAACTTCAATAAATGTAAGTAATTATCAAAGAAGGCACCAAGCCGGGAAGGTTATGTAGCACCATCAAATAAAGGTATTATTAAAACTTTATAGGAAAACGTTAAATCTTAAATATATCTCTATTCCTATACTTGAAATATTGTATACTTTGCTCTCTCCATCGTACTTCTGCACCTGCTGGCAGGTGGTGCGGTGCGATGTGCAGGTGGTGTTCATTACTAGGTGAGCTGGCAGGTGGTGTTCACTGCTAGATGACCTGCTGTTCACCTAGCAGTAATTAGCTACCTGGGAGGTAGTTCATTGTTGTGGGGATGTATATCCTAAGGCCCTGTATACAATGTTCACAACAGAACAATGTATAATCATTTCATGGTATACAACACATTGAGAAGGAATGAAGGTTAGATTTGAAAATTTAGTTTTTAATACACTTACACATTTATTGAGTCTTTCCTTCACCTTCATTCAAGCACAAGGGTATTACAGTAAGTTTCTCCATTATTATTTTTATTAATATTATTAGTTTTTTGTTATTATTTGTATTATTGTTAACAGGAGGAGTGGGGGGGGGAGTAATGGTCCACATGTCCACATTCCAATGCCCGCTCCCCAGGGCTGAGGGTGCGGGGGTGTACAATAAACCAAGCACCTCCGGCGGCCGCTTGTCGAAGGCGGAAGTGTAGCCTAGGCCGTTTGTCATGATAATTAGTGATGGCTCTTATTTTGATTATGGGATCGTAATCCAGTTAAGCCTTTATTCTTATTAATTAATTTGTAATACAATGCTGGTAAAATACACTTCTTGATGATGAGTATGGAGTACAAATGAACTCATTGTGTACCCTATACTCACAGGATGAGTATATTGGGTACACAATGAACTACCACTCACACGATGGGTATGGGATGCACAAGAAACTATCGCACAGAGGATGAGTATGGAGAGCAAAGTAAACAAAGATTCACACGATGAGAAAGGGTTGCACGATGTCCTATATGACTCACAGAATGAGTATGAGGTGCACAATAAACTACAGGTAACAGGATAAGTATGGGTTACACAATAAATTACAGGTCACAGGATTGGTATGGGGTTAAACAAACTACTGGTAACAGGATGAGTATGGGTTGCACAATAAATTACCGCACAGAGGATAAGTATAGGGTGCATGTAAATAGGACTCACAGGATGAGTATAGGATGCACAATAAACTACCATTCACAGGATGAGTATGATATTCGTGCTCTATATTAAGATAACTATAAAATACACCTCTGTTTCCAAAATAACTTTAATGACCAATATTTACAAATAAATTTTATGTTTCCGATTTTCTGATAATATAAAACATATCATCATATGTATATGGGTCCCAGTATTACAGTCTTGTTCGTTCTCGACGCACAATCGAGAATTCCGTGTTCGAATCCTGGGCGGGACAGAAATGGTTGAGTAAATTTCCTTTCACGTAATGTAACTGTTCACCTAGCAGTAAGTAGGTACTCAGGAATTAGTCAGCTTGTTGTGGGGGTTGCATCCTGGGCGGGGTCAGTAATTCGACCTTAAGGATGTCCTTGATAAAAGCCTATCGTGTATGAATATACTGTGGCTTCCAGTTCCCCCAAAAATGAATTATTATAATTATAATATTATGGTTTATAAATAATCTCTTAAGAGTGGTTATGCGTCATATTTAACATACGTCTATCTTTACCTCAACATTTTATAAGTTAATTTCTGTCTGTACATGATGATGATCATATACAATTAAGGTAGCATTGCAATTTTATAGGAAATTGTTAAGTCCAAAAATATATCTTGATTCTTATACTCGAGATATTGTTACAATAAACGTTTGAAAACAAAGTTTATATCTGTATTTAAAATATAAAATATTTTGCGTTTATCAACGCATCTCTCTGAATTACTAATTTTTTCTGAATTGTGAAGCCTGTATTGCCCGCCTGGCAGGACACTGATGCATTGGAAGTTTTCATGTGTCCGGACACCGGCGATGGTGTGGTATTGGCTATTTATTTAACCATGTCTTGGCTTTCATTTAAGATATATTTTACTTGAAATGTAGTCACATTATCGTCTACATCTTTGTTTATGCTGACATATAGACCTTTGATGTTACTTTGCACATATGCAAATGAATTACACAATTAATTCACTTGTTTGCAGGCCTTCACACTCCCTGAGATAGCCATCACATAACTTTAAAAAGGCATATATCTTCACTTTCACTTCAGTTATATTTATGCTAAAGTAATAACATGCAGCTTATATTTCTGTCTTTATTATGACATAGAAAACTTCGTTTATTACAATATTTAGATTAAATTAACATTGATCTTCGAAAGATCATAGATGCTATCGATAGGGAGAGCGTCGGCCAAGAAACCTTGTTTAAAATATGAATATCTTTCCTGTCTAATAAGATATAATCTCTGTGATGGATTCACAAAAACTATTTTATCTCTGCGTTTCTGATAACATATACAAATATAAGTTTTATTTGCGAATCTCTATTAACTAAGCAATATATCAGAGAGCGTGATAGGTTCGGTGTTCTATGAACGAAAAGGACATGAGTAGTTTAAGTAGCGAACGCATACAAACGAATAACGATAGTATCTATATAACAAAATTATTGTCTTGTGGAGTTGATTTAACTTACAGACACATTTTTATAAATAAATATTAAATCTTTTGTGGCTATTTATGAAAGATATTATTACAAATACCCATTCTACTTGTTAATATCATTAATTAAATTTGCGACAATTTGAGCAAAGAAGTGCGACGACTGGATCACGGTGTACAGGAGGCTGACATGGCAGCAAACACTCTCCAGGCGACCATATATCTTGGATAAGTCGCTCCACAATTTTGTCGCTTGGACCGTCGACTTCCTATGGCGTCACCTGCTACATATTTACTTCGAATTTCGATATGAAATTACATTATTTCAGAGTGAAAATAGGTTTGATCGTGTTCTACGTGCAGCACCAACATTACAGTAAGTAAATATATCATATTTCTTCATTACTTACGTAATACTTGGAGGATTTGGGTAACAGGGGTCCGTAGAATTACCCAAATCTACCCAAATCTACCCAAATCCTCCTAGTATTACGTAAGTAATGAAGAAATATGATATATTTACTTACTGTAATGTTGGTGCTGCACGTAGAACACGATCAAACCTATTTTCACTCTGAAATAATGTAATTTCATATCGAAATTCGAAGTAAATATGTAGCAGGTGACGCCATAGGAAGTCGACGGTCCAAGCGACAAAATTGTGGAGCGACTTATCCAAGATATATGGTCGCCTGGAGAGTGTTTGCTGCCATGTCAGCCTCCTGTACACCGTGATCCAGTCGTCGCACTTCTTTGCTCAAATTGTCGCAAATTTAATTAATGATATTAACAAGTAGAATGGGTATTTGTAATAATATCTTTCATAAATAGCCACAAAGATTTAATATTTATTTATAAAAATGTGTCTGTAAGTTAAATCAACTCCACAAGACAATAATTTTGTTATATAGATACTATCGTTATTCGTTTGTATGCGTTCGCTACTTAAACTACTCATGTCCTTTTCGTTCATAGAACACCGAACCTACACGCTCTCTGATATATTGCTTAGTTAATAGAGATTCGCAAATAAAACTTATATTTGTATATGTTATCAGAAACGCAGAGATAAAATAGTTTTTGTGAATCCATCACAGAGATTATATCTTATTAGACAGGAAAGATATTCATATTTTAAACAAGGTTTCTTGGCCGACGCTCTCCCTATCGATAGCATCTATGATCTTTCGAAGATCAATGTTAATTTAATCTAAATATTGTAATAAACGAAGTTTTCTATGTCATAATAAAGATAGAAATATAAGCTGAAGATATATGCCTTTTTACAGTTACGTGGTGGCTATCTCAGGGAGTGCGAAGGCCTGCAAACAAGTGAATTAATTGTGTAATTCATTTGCATATGTGCAAAGTAACATCAAAGGTGTATATGTCAGCATAAACAAAGATGTAGACGATAATGTGACTACATTTCAAATAAATATATCTTAAATGAAAGCCAAGACATGGTTAAATAAATAAGCCAATACCACACACACTCGCCGGTGTCCGGACACATGGTACAACAGGGACAGAAACCGACTGGTAAAGGTGGTGTTTGCAAACGAAACCACGAAGGAGGATATTCTAGAAAAGAAGAGTCGTCTCCAACATGTGGAGGGATACAAACAAGTATTCCTGCAGAGGGACAGGACGAAGGAGGAGAGAGCCAGGGCAGCAGAGGCAAGGAGGAAGCGCAGGGAGAGAGGAGCAAACCAGGAAATCACAGCCCCCAACACAGCAGTCCCAGAGACAAGAGGGGAACCCAAAACCAGCATCCCAGCAACACCAGAGGGGGGGGCAACACCACCAACCCCCTCTGCATAGAAACCCTTCCTTCCCCTCACCCTACCTGCCCCCACCCAACCCTCCCTCCCCCCCACCCCATTCTGACCCCGACACCCCATCCCCATTCCCATCATGTCCCCCCTCCCACCTTTCCCCCCAGTCCCCCTTCCCCCTTCATCCCATACCCTCCCTATTCCTCCTCCCCCTCACCCCGTATCCTCCATGTCCCCCCTATCTCCTTAACCCACACCCTACCCGTTCCCCCTTCCCTTAAACCCCACCCCCCACCCCAAAACCCTCTGCGACCCTGCAAACCACCTCACAGATCCTCTCACCCACGGAACAGCTTCCCACACCAGTAGAATACTCGCCAAGAAAGGGATATGTAAATGAACAGAAGAAAGTGAGCTTCAAGGCGATGTACACTAACATAGATGGGATTACAAATAAAACTAGTGAACTTGGAGAGTGGGCACTAGAAGAAAACCCAGACATAATAGCACTCACAGAAACAAAGCTAACGAAAATCATAACAAATGCAGTGTTTCCACAGGGCTACTATGTAGTGAGGAAAGAGAGAGAAGGGAGAGGAGGAGGTGGTGTGGCTTTGCTACTAAGAGAAGGTTGGAGTTTCGAAGAGATGGTAATTCAGAACTGTGAAGGTTTCAGGGACTACATATCAGGCACCATTGCAACTGGAGGACAGAAAATTATAATAGTAGTCATATATAACCCCCCACCGAATGACAGAAGACCCAGACAGGAATATGATAGAAACAACATGGCCACCATCAATATAATAGAGAGAGCAGCTTCTGTGGCTAGCAGGAACGGATCCAGACTTCTAATCATGGGAGACTTCAACCATGGGAAGATAGATTGGGGGAACAGAGACCCACACGGAGGCCCAGACACATGGAGAGCTAAGCTGCTGGATGTGGCAACAAGAAACTTTCTAAGTCAACACGTCAAGGGACCGACAAGAATGAGAGGAGGGATGAACCAGCCTTGCTTGATTTGATATTTACCCTAAATGAGTCGGATATAAGGGAAGTTAAGTTGGAAGCCCCCTTGGGAATGAGTGATCATAGTGTATTGAGCTTTGAGTACCTGGTTGAGCTAGGAATTATCACCCCCAAAAAAGAACTGGGAACCAAAGGGCTGGCGTACCGAAAGGGAAACTATGAGGAGATGAATAAATTCCTATGGGATATACATTGGGACACAGAACTCGGAACCAAGTCCGTACAAGACATGATGGACTATGTCACCCAAAATGTCAGGAGGCTGTAAGCAGGTTTGTCCCAGCCCAACAGGAAAAAACAGAGAAGCAAAGGAAGAATCCGTGGTTTAATAGGGAATGTATGAAAGCAAAGGAGCTGAACAAAAGGGCATGGAGGAACTTCCGTAATAACAGAACACCAGAAAGTAGAGAGAGATACCAGAGAACCAGGAACGAGTATGTCAGTGTGAGAAGAGCAGCTGAGAAAAGGTATGAAAATGATATAGCTAACAAAGCCAAGACTGAACCAAAGCTACTACACAGTCACATCAGGAGGAAGACAACAGTGAAGGAACAGGTGATTAAACTTAGGGTGGGCGAGGACAGGTACACAGAGAATGACAAAGAGGTGTGTGAAGAACTCAACAAAAGGTTCCAGGAGGTCTTTACAATAGAACAGGGAGATATCACGGCGCTGGGAGAGGTGGCAGCAAACCAGGTGACCTTGGATAGGTTCGAAATTACAAGAGATGAGGTCAAAAAGCACCTATTGGAGCTGGATGTGAGAAAAGCTGTTGGGCCGGATGGAATCTCGCCATGGGTATTGAAAGAGTGTGCAGGAGCACTTTGCTTACCACTCTCCATAGTGTATAGTAAGTCACTGGAAACGGGGGACCTACCAGAAATATGGAAGACTGCTAATGTAGTACCAATATACAAAAAGGGTGACAGACAAGAGGCACTGAACTACAGGCCAGTGTCCTTAACTTGTATACCATGCAAGGTGATGGAGAAGATTGTGAGAAAAAACCTAGTAACACATCTGGAGAGAAGAGACTTCGTGACAACCCATCAACATGGGTTCAGGGAGGGTAAATCTTGCCTTACAGGCTTGATAGAATTCTACGATCAGGTGACAAGAATTAAGCAAGAAAGAGAAGGGTGGGCGGACTGCATTTTTTTGGACTGTCGGAAAGCCTTTGACACAGTACCCCATAAAAGGTTGATGCATAAGCTGGAGAAACAGGCAGGAGTAACAGGTAGGGCGCTCCAGTGGATAAGGGAGTACCTAAGCAATAGGAAGCAGAGAGTTACAGTGAGGGGTGAGACCTCAGACTGGCGTGAAGTCACCAGTGGAGTCCCACAGGGCTCTGTACTTGGACCTATCCTGTTTCTGATATACGTAAATGATCTCCCAGAGGGTATAGACTCATTCCTCTCAATGTTTGCTGACGACGCCAAAATTATGAGAAGGATTAAGACAGAGGAGGACAGCTTGAGACTTCAAGAAGACCTGGACAAGCTGCAGGAATGGTCGAACAAATGGCTGTTAGAGTTTAACCCAAGCAAATGTAATGTAATGAAGATAGGGGTAGGAAGCAGGAGACCAGATACAAGGTATCATTTGGGAGATGAAATACTTCAAGAGTCAGAGAGAGAGAAAGACCTGGGGGTTGATATCACGCCAGACCTGTCCCCTGAAGCTCATATCAAGAGGATAACATCAGCAGCATATGCCAGGTTGGCTAACATAAGAACGGCCTTTAGAAACTTGTGTAAGGAATCTTTCAGAACATTATATACCACATATGTCAGACCAATCCTGGAGTATGCGGCTCCAGCATGGAGTCCCTATCTAGTCAAGCATAAGACTAAACTGGAAAAGGTTCAAAGGTTTGCCACCAGACTAGTACCCGAGCTGAGAGGTATGAGCTACGAGGAGCGACTGCAGGAATTAAACCTCACTTCGTTGGAAGACAGAAGAGTTAGGGGGGACATGATCACCACATTCAAGATTCTCAGGGGAATCGACAGGGTTGATAAAGACAGGCTGTTTAACACAAGGGGCACACGCACTAGGGGACACAGGTGGAAACTGAGTGCCCAAATGAGCCACAGAGATATTAGAAAGAACTTTTTTAGTGTCAGAGTGGTTGACAAATGGAATGCATTAGGAAGCGATGTGGTGGAGGCTGACTCCATACACAGTTTCAAGTGTAGATATGATAGAGCCCAATAGGCTCAGGAAACTGTACACCTGTTGATTGACGGTTGAGAGGCGGGACCAAAGAGCCAGAGCTCAACCCCCGCAAGCACAACTAGGTGAGTACAACTAGGTGAGTACATGAAAACTTCCAATGAATCAGTGTCCTGCCAGGCGGGCAATACAGGCTTCACAATTAAGAAAAAATTAGTAATTCAGAGAGATGCGTTGATAAACGCAAAATATTTTATATTTTAAATACAGATATAAACTTTGTTTTCAAACGTTTATTGTAACAATATCTCGAGTATAAGAATCAAGATATATTTTGGACTTAACAATTTCCTATAAAGTTGCAATGCTACCTTAATTGTATATGATCATCATCATATACAGACAGAAATTAACTTATAAAATGTTGAGGTAAAGATAGACGTATGTTAATTATGACGCATAATCACTCTTAAAACTTAATTATAAACCATAATATTATAATTATAATAATTCATTTTTGGGGGAACAGGAAACCACAGTATATTCATACACGATAGGCTTTTATCAAGGACATCCTTAAGGTCGAATTACTGACCCCGCCTAGGATGCAACCCCACAACAAGCTGACTAATTCCTGAGTACCTACTTACTGCTAGGTGAACAGTTACATTACGTGAACCCATACTCATCCTGTTACCAGTTGTTTGTGCACCCCATACCCATCCTGTGACCTGTAAATTATTGTGCAACCCATACTTATCCTGTTACCTGTAGTTTATTGTGCACCTCATACTCATTCTGTGAGTCACATAGGACATCGTGCAACCCTTTCTCATCGTGTGAATCTTTGTTTACTTTGCTCTCCATACTCATCTTCTGTGCGATAGTTTCTTGTGCATCCCATACCCATCGTGTGAGTGGTAGTTCATTGTGTACCCTATATACTCATCCTGTGAGCATAGGGTACACAATGAGTTCATTTGTACTCCATACTCATCATCAAGAAGTGTATTTTACCAGCATTGTAATACAAATTAAGAATAAAGGCTTAACTGGATTACGGACCCATAATCAAAATAAAAGCCATCACTAATTATCATGACAAACGGCCTAGGCTACACTTCCGCCTTCGACAAGCGGCCGCCGGAGGTGCTTGGTTTATTGTACACCCCCGCACACCCAGCCCTGGGAAGCGGGCATTGGAATGTGGACATGTGAACCATTACCCCTCCCCCCCCTCACTCCTCCTGTTAACAATAATACAAATAATAACAAAAAAAAACTAATAATATTAATAAAAATAATAATGGAGAAACTTACTGTAATACCCTTGTGCTTGAATGAAGGTGAAGGAAAGACTCAATAAATGAGTAAGTGTATTAAAAACTAAATTTTCAAATCTAACCTTCATTCCTTCTCAATGTGCTGTATATCATGAAATGATTATACATTGTTCTGTTGTGAACATTGTATACAGGGCCTTAGGATATACATCCCCACAACAATGAACTAACTCCCAGGTACCTAATTACTGCTAGGTGAACAGCAGGTCATCTAGCAGTGAACACCACCTGCCAGCTCACCTAGTAATGAACACCACCTGCACATCGCACCGCACCACTTGCCAGCAGGTGCAGAAGTACGATGGAGAGAGAAAAGTATACAATATTTCAAGTATAAGAATAGAGATGTATTTAGGATTTAACGTTTTCCTATAAAGTTTCAACAATACCTTTATTTGATGGTGCTACATAACCTTCCCGGCTTGGTGCCTTCTTTGATAATTACTTGCATTTATTGAAGTTTATCATCATCTTTTACAAAAAGAAATTAACATAAAAATGTAGTCATTTTAATACACAACAGGCATAACTGTGGCGTGCTTATCTCTGAAGCTAGACACAGGTATAATGAAATAATCAATGATGGAGTCAGAGTTTGTCTCCTGTGGATTCCTTCCCATATTGGTCTCCGAATGCATGATAGAACTGATGAGTTGGCCAAGACTTTTGCTCGTAAAGAGGGAATTGATTACCAACTTGGACTGCCTTTGAGCAGCCTGAGGGCAGTAATATTCCGGGAACATCAACTAAATTTCGGAGACTTGAGGCAAAGTGAAATTCACACCAGTTACTCCATCTATCATTACTCTATTATGCAGGAAGAACCGCACGTCTATGGGTCATCCAATAAGGTTAGCAGACTTCTTGATGTTACCACTGCTAGACTTAGGCTCGGCTACAAGTACCTCTGGGAGTTTGTAACATCTGCTGATGTAGATTTGACTAAATGTAAACTCTGTCAGCAGAGCTATTCGCATACTTTGCTTCACAATATAATGGAATGTGAAAAAAATCACGGAATTTAGAGATAACACCATCAATAGTGTCCAAGAAATGTGTAAGTACTTCATTCATAATGATGTGCTGCCCGAAATCTTAGCGAAGTCTCCAGAATTTGCTTACTGTAGGTAATGCATGCACATGACTGTAAAGCTGCCGCCCAGTTGGGTGGGTATGGAACACATGACTGTAAAGCTGCCGCCCAGTTGGGTGGGTGTGGAGCACATGACTGTAAAGCTACCGCCCAGTTGGGTGGGTGTGCAGCAAGACTAATAACTGTGTGACTCACCATAGATGTAAAGTGCCTTGTATAGTGACTGTTGTGAGCCTTTTGTTGAATCACTTGTGACACAAAAGATTATTGATGTGTGTATTTGTGTAGGTGATTAAATATGTATGTGTATGTATATATATATATACGTATGAATATGTACATTTATGCATGAGTATATGTATATATAACATTAATAATTTTGTAATTAGCGTCAAAAGATTGTTATTTGCTTAGCTAAACGAACTAGAGGGTTCAGTTCCTGAACCGATTATGTGCCTCTGTAATCCTTTACACCACCGCCCACGGGTGGGTATGGGGTGCATAATAAAGAAAGAAATTGAAAAACAGAAGTCGATATGTATGTAAATTATGATGCCGGATAGGATCACTATTAAGAACTTAATTATAAACCACAATATGTTCTGTATCATCAAAAATTCGGAAACATATCATATATTTTCAAATATTTGTAATTAAAGTATTTATTTAGGAAATATGTATTTTAGTTTCCCTAGTTAGCTCTGAGAACACATTCTTGCAGCAAGAATTTCTTTCCACCAATTTGAGAGGTGCTAATGAGACTATAGTCTCGACCCACTGGACAGGTCATGAACAACAATCAACTATAGCACCATCTATGTCAGAAGATATTTAAAATGTTCTTGATATCATTCAAATTGTCAATACGAGAGCAGAATACATAAGTTGAGTAATGTCAAAGGAATCATATTGACTGACCGAGCCCCACTGTAAATATCTGTGGCTTCCTGACCATAAAGTTACCGCCACGGTCTAGGGTAAGAGACCGGATGTACCCAATATACAAGCCACACTAGCTATTAGTTCATATAAGCTGACAACTTACCCAGATAAACAAAACTTCCTAATAATATATATTTAATTAATACAAATGAAATGTTTAAATCGTGATTATATATGTATCACGTGGACAATTTTTAATGTAATTTTTTCCCCAGATATTCGGGCTCCTTATTATGCTTCGTCTTGAGGCAAAGCCCAATACCTTACGCCATATTTGATGTTCTGTCCACAGATCATTCTCTCTCTCAAATCATATACATTGATGGTTTCCTACACCGCCCCACGGGTGCAGCTGCAGTTGCCTTTACCCATCAGACAGAACTATTTGCCTTCCTTCTTACACTAAAATGTGTACAAGTCTCTAAACTTGATGCATTAATTGTAAGTGATTTTCTATCATCCTTAATTACGCTTAACACTCTCAGACACAATTGTAACATGACCAGGCCTGAAGCTAGACAGAGAAAACACAACATTATTAGCGATGGTCACAAAATCCATTTCATGTGAATTCCATCTTCGTTGGCCTGCAAAACTTAAGGAATGGTCCAGAAAATATCTACTGAAGTTTAACTCAAGTGTGAAGATACTTCAGCTGATACTTAGATACTTTCAGTAAGTGTAAAGATAAGTGCTGACGATACTACCTTCATCTATTCAGACCCCAACCCAAACGCACTAAATAATAATGTAAATAACAAAGTTAAAAAGTCCACTCATGGGTGTAAACCAACAAACTCCAACAAAACATAAAAAGACCGACTACATTTTATTTAGAAGTAAATCCTCAAACCAAATTTAATTTCAGATAGACAATGTTAACATTAGCAATAAAAATTATGGAAAGTTCC
>WNGS01022157.1:0-12449 GCA_020271785.1 Procambarus virginalis
ACCCTTAAAAGAAGTGGTAATTTTGGGGCATTTCAACCCCCAAAGATCATCACTTCCCAAGAGCACCAGAGCAAGTGAGGGGTCAAATTTACGTTTTTTCATCAAGTCCCTGTTGAATATGGAATACACTGTGTCTATGCTTTATGCCCAACTCGCCTAAACACGCGAGAGTAGTTGGGACTTGATGAAAAAACGTAAAATTGACCCCTCACTTGCTCTGTGCTCTTGGAAGTGATGATCTTGGGGTGTTGAAATGCCCCAAAATTGACCCAGAAGTGACTCGAACCCATACTCCCAGGAGCAACGCAACTGGTATGTACTAAGACGCCTTAAAACCACTTGACCATCACGACCGGACACAATTAGGTGATAGCGAGCTATTTGAACCACACCTCACCGCCGGCACTCGTATGTTATCTTGGGCATAAGCTTTTACCAATCCCTCAATCTTTTGGGCACACGTGAGGAACACAATGCGAACAAGCCTGAAGGCCCCCAGGACTTATATGCGAATGGAAAACTCATTCGCATAGTCCTAGGGACCATTCAGGCTTGTTCGCATATATATATTATTATATATAAATATATATATTATATTATATATATATTATTATATATTATATATATATATGTGACGATAATCTCTTATCAGAGATTTAGCCTGCTATTTCTGCGAATCACTCCTGTCCTCATCAATATACAAGATACGTTTTGTAGTGGCTAAACGTATATGATAGCCACACGTACCAGCAACTCCCTCCTCCCCCCACTCCAGCACCTGGTCGACGCGCCGAACCCTTCCACTGCCTAACTAGCGACTTGCGACCATCCAGCTTCCTCATTGGCCGCCAACCAACACTCCACTCCGGCTCCCCGCCAATCACAAGACCTCACCAGTTATTGTTGGAGTCCCTTGCGTTTCTGCCAGCCAGAATATTGTGTGCTCGCAAGCTGTGAACTCCTAAGTGACTCACCTTGTGTGGTCAAATAGAGGTTTATAGTTAGTGCATATATTCCAGCATTCATATTTTACTTACTTTTGTATGTCAATTCTCCTCCCCATTAACGTAATCTATTTTCATGTTTATTTATTTTTCCACTTGACATTTTTTACCATTAAGCCAAGATTTTGCATTTATTTCAATTTGTGTTTTTTATTGTTATTAAAATCCATTTTTATTATTGTCTTTGTTTTCCGACCTTACCACAGATTACCAATCACGCAGTCATTCTTTTTTTTTCTCTTTTTTTCCTTTTCTTTTTTTTATATATTATATGTGGCCCAGCACTGACACCTGCTAGTTGGAAGACTGCCGACCACCATTTCCAACTCGTTACCGTCACATATAAATGGGGGCCTGTCCGGGAGCTTCACTCAGGTATTGGTAATTGTGGTAAGCACACTTGGCTCTTATTTCCCTTGCTTCCATTATTCACATTAATCATTCTTTATTTTATATGGTGCTGTGTATATTGTACATTACGGGAATAGCATATGGTGAGAGTGAGACAACTTTGGATTACGTGGTGACTGTAGGCCGCAGTCATACTCTTAATTGGTCGTCTCCCCCTTCCGTGTTATCCTCCGTGTTTAACATCTTTGTCCCCCAATATTTCTCACTTTTTGACAGATTATCACATAGGTACCCTGGTACTGTGGTCTGTCTCCGGGTCAATAGCACCCAAGTCCTGCAATCCGACTCTAGGAGGAAAAAGAGGGCTTTAGATCCTCTAGCACGAACTATTATTGGCGAATTGGGACCTCGCCGATAGTTCTCGTCACCAGTTGACACTCGCACCCCTACTCGTCGGTCAGACTGATGGTATTTACCAAAAGGTAGGGAATTGGCGTTCTTTCTTTTGAGCACAAAGTTCGCTAATTCTGTAAATACCATATTCAATTTCAGTGGGTACCATTGCTTATGTTCTATAGTGACTTGGCAAGGTATGACTACATTTTTTGGACTACCTCATTTATTTTGAAGCCATTTAGTGTTTCACTTGTATTTTAAACTTAGTTTTCACTAATTAGTAGGATTTTCTTGCCTTTATCCTCCCATAGTGAGTACCAGGTACAAGATTTCCTGCGACCTTATTCATTTACCATCTTGAATTAACTTTAATTATTAATAATTCCCCACAGGATAGGTATCAGTTGCCACGTTTCCTGTTTCTGACACTCACCATATTCTCACTATATTCATCTCCTTTGTTTTGCTATATTTTCACCATGTTCCGCTTACAAGCTTTCAAAGCAATCCAGAAAGAGAAATAGGGACCTTACGTCACGCTAAGAGGGTCGATTTGTTAACTCTTGCACATGAGTATCACTTAGAAGTTCCTGATGGAGCCAACAAATTTGCCATTAATAATATGATACTGGATCACCTTGCTGAGGAAGATATTATAGATTCTTCTACTCATGAACAGTACATTATTTCAGATAAAGATGACTTGAGAGCGATAAAGCTCAAATTGGAACTTGCCAAGATCGAGCTACAGCAACAACAAGAAGCAGCTGCAAGCAGAGAGCGTGAAGCTGCAATCAGAGAGCGTGAAGCTGCCCTCAGAAAGGAAGAACAAACGCGTGAAGCTGCAATCAGAGAGCGTGAAGCTGCCATCCGAAGGAAGAAAGTGAAAGGGAGGCCCTACTCCTCAAAGGACAGCAAGAACGTGAGTTGGCCTTATACCAACAGCGACTAGAGATACAACGGGAACACGACCAACGACAGGCAGAAGCAATGCTAGAATGTCGTAACCGAGAACTCACGAGGGACGCTGCACACCAAGCTCAACTCCAACAAGCGGCAGCTAGTCTTCCTCCCAGTTTCAATATCTCCCATGCAAGTAAGTTAATGCCCCCGTTCCTCGAAACGGAGGTTGATGTGTTCTTTACCACTTTTGAGACCCTTGCTGTTCAACTTAATTGGCCTGACGACCAATGGGCTACCCTTCTCAGAGTACATTTAACAGGTAGAGCAGCAGTCACACTCAGCACTTTGGCTTCGGAAAACGACTACACCACCCTGAAACAAGCTGTGTTGGACGCCTACCTTCTCTCCACCGAAAGCTATCGACGAAAGTTTCGTGACTACGTCAAGGCAAGTACCACCACCTTCTTAGAATTTGCTAACACCAAACAAAGATATTTCATGAAATGGCTGGAGGCAGCACATGTCTCTACTTTTTCAGAACTTGTCAACCTCATACTGGTTGAAGAATTTTTGAGACGTGTACCTCCTCCTGTCCGCCTATACTTAGCAGACAAGGAAGAGACGGAGTTAGTGAAGTGTGCGAAGTCAGCTGACACTTACAGCCTCATCCACCGGCTGACTCCAGATCCTACCAGCAAGAAGTCTTGGTACAGTTACGAGAAAGCGAGCCCAGATCAAGGTACCTCTCAACTGTACTGCAGGTATTGTCGATTATATGGACACACCATTGACAAATGTGGTAAGTCCCAATCTAAAGGTAACGTCGAACCCCCTAAGTCTAAAACTACTCACCCTAAGTCCGGTAAGCCTGTAATGAATGTTGGTGTTCATGCTAATGATCTCTCTCTCTTTACCAAGCATCTATATCCAGGAACTATCTCTACCCACGGTTCAGATTCAGAGGGACGTTTCGGACTTAAGATCCTACGGGACACAGCGGCTCTACAATCGATCGTTTTGAAATCGGCTGTGCCCAACGTCGCCTACACAGGAGAGACTGTGTTCATCACTGACCTTACTGCTACAACTCCTTATCCACTTGCCCGAGTTTACCTGGATTGTCCCTTCGTGACCGGTGAAGTCCAAGTCGCCGTCAGGGAAAAGCCTTTTCCCATGCCTGGAGTGCAACTTCTCCTGGGCAACGACTTGGCAGAAGACCAACAACCAAACAACCTGATCGTCAAGGACATATCCAAGGTAAGCAACTCTGTGGTGGATAACCCGATTTTTGAACATTTCCCAGTAAAGGTTCAAGAGAGTGATGAAGGTTCTCCTCCTGTTATGGTGACCACCCGTGCTCAAGCTGCACGTCCACAGCCAGCCGACTCTACTGCTACCGCTGTCCCTCAGGACCCTTCGAAACTACCCCCTAACCTGACCGCGGTGGAGTTCCGTAAGTTACAGAGAGATGATCTTACATTGACACCATTATTCTTTCAGGCTGAAACCCAATCCGACAGTGTTCCTGGGTTCTTTATGGAGAACGAAATACTCTATCGCAGGTATAGACCCAGTAAACTGAAGGACGAGGACGATTGGGCAAACGTTGAACAACTAGTGATTCCCACCAGCCTGCGGCCCACGATTCTACACCTGGCCCACGGCGCTTTGTCACACTATGGGTTCAACAAGACTTACCATGGAATTCGACAAGACTACTACTGGCCAGGTATGGTAAACGACGTCAAAATCATGTCAAATTATGCCACGTGTGTCAGTTAGCCGGGAAACCGAACGTTTCCATTCCCAGAGCACCACTGATACCCATCCAGGTGCCTGAGGAACCGTTCCACAAGCTCATTATCGACTGCGTTGGTCCTTTGCCTCGGACCAGTGCAGGCAACGCATATATCTTAACCATCCTGTGTCCTACCACCAGATTTCCGATAGCAGTTCCAGTAAAAATATTACAGCTGCTACAGTGGTGAAGAATCTACTGAAAATCTTCACCCAGTATGGATTTCCGAGGGAGATTCAGAGCGACTGTGGCACCAACTTCACCAGTGATCTCTTCAAACGGACTCTGGAGGAGTTCAACATCAAACAGGTACTGTCCAGCCCCTATCATCCTGCTTCACAGGGTTCTCTCGAGCGTAGTCATCAAACCATTAAGGCACTCTTAAAAAAGTTCTGTAATGAGACCTCAAAGGATTGGGATAGGCAAATTGATCTCATCATGTGTATTTTCAGAAGTCTTCCCAACGAGTCACTAGGAGTATCTCCTTATGAGATGCTCTACGGACGTAAGTGCCGTACACCTCTCAAGGCTTTCAAGGATTCTCTACGTGATGCCACCTTCAGTGAGCATCAGAGTGTGCCCCAGTATCTTCAAAACCTCCGACACATTCTAGAGAGGGTCCATTCCTTTGCCAGCAACAACCTACAGAAAGCCCAGGAGAGGATGAAGACTCGTTACGACCAGCACTGTAAAGTAAGGAAGTTTAAACCAGGAGACTTAGTTCTTGCCTATTTCCCTATCCCAGGTTCTCCTTTACAGAACAGGTTCTCAGGACCCTACCGTGTTAAGGAGTGCCGGAACAACTTCAACTACGTTCTCGAGACCCCCGATAGGCGGCGGAAGACCCAGCTGTGCCACATCAATCTACTCAAGCCCTACCATGGGGTTCCTCCCACTGTGTTAACCAATTTCACCTCATTTACAGGTCCATACAGCCACAGTGAGACCTTCCCTGCTGCTCCTTCCGAAAGCACTGACACTGAGACAGCGCTTTCTAATTCGGAAATCCTTACTGACTTTCACCATCATTTTCAACACCATAATTGTGCTCCTCTATCATATTCTAATACATCTCTCGCCTCGCCAGATATCATCAAGTCTCCCATCCTCCATAGCGACGCCAGTGGTACCGGCAACGTGGGTGACCTGGTACAACGAGGCGACGAGACTCTACATACCAACTACCATAAACGACACCACGAGCAACAAGGAGCTACTCGTCGTCCTGAACAGGCAACACTTTGCTCCATACCCGCAAAGTACCCAGTCCACCACCATCTACATGGACCACAACCATCTTCATTTCCTACAGACAGCCCAACTCAACCATCGACTACTTCTATAATGGGCTGGCCAGCTACATCATTTCAGCCTGGAGATTGCTACACCCAGAAGTCTGACTACATCATATCAGACGCCCTCTCCAGCATCACTGAGGTAGAGGCAGCTCCACCTCCCACTCTACCTCCCGAGAACGTGACTCTGCCAGAACCGCAGGCTTCGGGGGAGAGTTGTGACAATAATCTCTTCCCAGAGATTGAGCCTGCTATTTCCTTACTTCATCCCGTTCTCAACAATATGCAAGATACGTTTTATAGTGGCTTAACGTATATATCAAGACAGCCACACGCACCTGCAACTCCCTCCTTCCCCCCACTTCTGCACACCTGGTCGACCTGCCAACTGCTGCTCCCAGCCAAACTAGCGACTTGCGGCCGTCCTGCATTTTCATTGGCCGCTAACCAACACACCACTCCCGCTCCACGCCAATCACAATCATCGCCAGTCATTGTTGGAGTCCCTTGCAGCCCTGCCAGCCAGAATATATCTTGTGCTCCTGCTGTGAACACCTAATTTGACCCACCTCGTGTGATCAAATAGAGGTTTATAGCTAGCGCATATATTCCCAGCACCATTTATCTTTGTTAACGTAACCAGTTCCCCCTTTTCAATTCGTTATATATATTTTTACGTGTTTTACTTTTACATTATTTTAAATGCCAAGGAATTGTCTTTATTTTATTTTGTTTTTTAGATTAAGTAAAGTGCATTTTTTATATTTTGTGTTTTCGTGTATCTTACCTTACCACAGATTATCAGACAAGCAGTCACTCTTTTTTTTTCCTTTTTTTTTATAACTTAAATGTATGTGGCCCAGCATTGACATCTGCTATTTGGAAGACTGCCGACCACCATTTCCAACACGTTACCGTCACAATATATATATATATATATATATATATCTTATATATATATATATATATATATACTATTTATATATGGACATGTTCATTTGTTCAAACTAGCTAATCTCCGACAGTTCTTCACTTATTGCTTTCAAATTTTCACATAACGTTCCATTCCCATCCGACCAGACTTTTCTATCCATACTATATAGATGTCACGTCTGTGACGTAAAAAACATGCTTTTTTGAAAAAACTGTGTTTTCATGTGAGCGAAATCTTCGAAAACCTCATTACCGATTGCTTTGAAAATTTGACACAACATTGTATTTGAATTGATGCGTCTCTTTATATATATATTCAATATACATGCCTTACCTGTTACAGGAAAAAAAACATGCTTTTTTTTAAAACAGTGCCGTCTGGTGGGCGTAAGAGCAACACACGCTGTAATCTCCAAAAGATCTTCACCGATTGCTTTGAAATTTTGACACAACATTGCATTCGCAATACGTGTGTCTTTTTTATATACCTAACTATATAGCTGCCCACTCTGTGACAGGTAAAAACATGTGTTCTTGAAAAACATCGCCACCTCTTGCATGTAATAGGAACACAGATGCTATTCTAAATATGTTACGATTCCATTTCAATGTTTTAGATTTCCATTGATAAATTGATTTTTCTTAAATTTTGATTTATTTTAATTTTGATTCCATTATTTTCTGTGATATTGCCTTGGAATTGAGCTGTGTTGTTTACCATACGCTTCAATCCATGAGTATAGTTTTTATTTTTATTTTTTAATTATTTTTTCATTTCGATTTTGAACTGTTTTTCTTAAGTTTCCAGTGATGGGAACATCTGGGGCCCGATTTACAGCAAAGCAGTTACGCAAGTACTACGAACGTGTACATCCGTTCCTCATTCGTTGATGGGCTGTGGTTACATTTATTCAACAGTTCAAGCATGAAAACTTGCCAATCAACTGTTTGTATTATTAGTATAAACAAGCCTCCTGGTGCTTCGTAAGCCTCATTACTGTTAATAATTATAAACAAAGCTGCCCGAAAGATTGAGAAGAAAGATGGTACAGGTTCGTAGTGTTTGCTTACTTACGTAATTGTTTCGTGAATCTAGCCCCCAGATCATTTGATGTTTGTAATTTTCTGATGGGAACATCAGAACATTCGATCATCAGACGAGGGAAGTGGGGAATTGTGGGAAAGACTAGGGGACATGAGTGGAGATGGTGCGGCGGCTGCGGGGGGCCCGGTTGCCGTTTGGGGCTGCGGGGAATTCGGGCTCGGACATCAGTTTTGGCGCCCATCACCCGCCTTGGCTCTTGGCGGGGCGCCGAGCATAGCGGCCGCGGCTGGCGGCCTGGTCTATGGGCCTGGTACGGATCCGAATTGGTTTCCTCCAGGCTTCTGTGTGTTGACATTTCCATCCGCGTCTCCAGGATCCAGGTGGGTGAACCTGGATACTGCGTATGGACAATGTCAAGACACTAATAAGCGCTGGCACCCTTCGGATGGAGGAACACCACTCCTACCGGCCACTCTCTCCCGCCATGCCTATCACACACCCTACATAGAGATTTGGCTAAGCGACCACCCTCAACAGCAACTGCTTTCTGACTCCTTATGTCCCTTTGCGCCTTCAGCCTGGAAGTGAAGTCTCCACAAAGGAATTTGTTGATTTACTGAGAGGAACACGAGGCCACAGGGATAAGAGCCTCGTTGGACGGTGAATCACTGTTTACCAACGTCTACCGGTGGGATGAAAACAACTGGGATGATAGTGGACAGAGGGTATCGTGATCGGGCCTGTACTCCTCTTGGCCATACCAGAAAACATCCTAAGGACATACTCCATGTTGCTTGACTTAAAGAGGGCCACTCTTCTTACGCCCTGTTTGGGCACATGTATAGCAAGGTAGATGGGTTCGCCATTGGTTCTCCCCTAAGGTGTCCTGTTTGCGAACTTCTACATGGGTACCATCGAGGCGAAAGGTCTTAAGTCGAATGAACATGAACCTGAAATCGGCCATATACTGCCGGTATCTTGACGACATTTTTAAACAGATACCTGATGTCAGACATCTGAGGCAGGAGGCTGAAGGAGGCGTTGAAGCAGAATTCTGTGTTGCGTTTCACTTACGAGATGGAGGAAGGAATGGTGTAAGCTGCCCTTTCTAGATGTAACAGTTCTGGAAAGGGGCGGAGGTTTCCACACTGCAGTCTCCACTTAGGAAACAAACATAGGAAATGTGCCTAAATGCCAACAGAGTGCTGCCTGAGAGCAGGTACAGGAAGAGTGTGTTAAACGTCTTATGTCCGGACCGTGCTGCTCACATCCACAGCTCAGGTTGGAAGCAAAGTCGATGAAGAACTGTGTAGGGGAAGGCAGGAGGTCCCTAGTCAAAAACAAAACGGCTTCTCCAATGGTTTCGTAATTGAATACGTCATAAGATGGAGGATGGTGGAAAACGCACATATCAAACCTCTGAAGAGACAACTAATCACACAAACACACTATACCCGCTCTATTAGACTATTTTACAGGGAACTTCTTTTCCCACAGCTCACAAAACCGAGGAAAGGGGTCCTGTAAAGATATTGTTAATAGAAACGTTAGCCCCTACAGACAAAATCAGAAGATACAACTGACGATTTTACTATAAAATACAAAACTAAAAAAAAAAAAAAACCTGGCCAGCCTACTCATGAGAACCTATCCAGAGAACAAAGCAGAACACTTTTAAAAAGAGACCAACGTCGTCTATTGCTTCAAATGCCCACTTGGAGACTGTTAGCTTCAAAGAACTCAGTATACAGCAAGACAACAACATCTCTTTTCCAGGCAATTACCGATGGAGGCAAAAGCCACAGGGCTCCATTAAGGACAATATAATCTCTTCCAGCTCTCCCACAACAAGACCATCACCAGAGAAATTGTAGCAAACAACACAGACAAAATTCATCAATAGATACAGCTATAGCAGGCGGTCTGACAACTGCGAGGCACTACACATCAGACAAGTCAACACCCAGCAATCAATAGCCACTTAATGCACAACTATATTCAGAACCCACTGCAAAACTCCGCTCCAATATAGAAGCATCAAGGAAATATGGCCCAATAGGCCCTCCGCAGTTACTTCCATTCTTGCCTTCCAATTTACCCCCAATTAATACCCCAATATTTCGTGGTTCTATACTGTGTTGAAAGTTTTGGTTCACCTCATCCCAAAACTGGTGTACATCAGATCCCCTCACCCAACATGCGGGTATAAAATAAAATGAAAGCTGTTTTAAAATCATAGCATAAGTAAGAATTCTGTTTAAAGTGTGTGCCGTTAGTAGGTTTTGTGTGTGTGTGTACCCTAAAGTCCTTGAAAATGTAAAAAGTTATAACGAAAGGATTGGGCAACGCGGATGATAAGAAGCACAGAGAGAAAAATACGCGAAGGGGGGTAGAGAACGGGTAGTGTGGGCAAAGAAACAGAAAAGGTGAATATAGAAATAACGAAGGAAAAGCAGATGAGAGAAGATGAGAGAGACCAGGGAGAGTAGAGATGGAGAGAGAGAGAGAAGGAGAGAGAGAGAGAGAATGAGAGAGAAGAGAGAGCGAGATAGAGAAGATGGAGGGGAGTTGATAAGAGAGGAAGAAGAGGGGAGTAGAGAGAGAGAGTCGGATATGAGAGAGAGAAGAGATGAGAGAGTAGCGAGAGAGAGAAAGAGAGAGATGATGATAATAGGGATTGGAGATGAATGGCACTAGTTCTTGAGGACAAATATGGACTTGACGTGTTGCAACCAGGGTGAATAAAAACACGTTCCTGGAATAGCGACTGAGCGCGTCAGTTTCCTGGATCTAACTTCTGAATAGACATGACTTACTCACATGGGACAGAGAAAAAAAAAAGTTTTTTTTTTAACAGTGCAATCTAGTTAGACGTAAGTTATTGCAACACTTGCTGTAATCTCTGAAAGTTATTCACCAATTACTTTGAAAATTTTACAAAAGTTTGAATTCGAATAGGCGCGTTGTTTATATACCTACTATCTAAATGCCACACCCATTGGTGAAAGGGGACAAAACAGTGATTTTATAAACAAAGAGCAAATATTCTGTTACAAAAATGGGCAACATGAACGCTAAACTTAAATATGACAAGTATTCCATTTCAACTGTTTTCAGATTGCATTTGAGTTAAAAAGTTTATTGCATAGATTGTCGAGTTAGTGTTATTTTGTAGTGAATTATTTTGTGTTGGAGACATTGGTTTGGAATGAGCTGGGTTTACCATACCGTGTTTCGTAAGTACTAGGTTAGAGGGGAAAACCTAAAGTATTGGCCTAGGTACGACACGGTGAGAGATAGGGGGAAAATAGAATTTGTAGGGGTACTGGGCCTTGCATAAAAACAATTTTAGCAATCAGAAATAGGGGGGAACTTACGCTGACATCGTAGATAACTGTTAACTAATAATTCACAGGAACGATACGAAGAGAAGGGGACAAAGTACAGGTAATTGCCCGTTCATGCATTGTATTATGGGAGCAAATTTGGCCATACAATATGTAACAAACCGACCGAGAGGAGAGCCGAAGGGTAATGTGGGACGAAGGCAGTGGAGGAGGCGATGAGTGGATACTGGGGAATTTGTCAGACGGTTAGGGAGGTAAAATATTCGCTCTCAACGTGGCAATGGTAGAAGGGTCAGAGTAGTTCTGTTGTGTGTGGTACTCTGGCCTTAGTGTTATGTAAGTGGTTTTAAAACCTAGGTTCTTATTTTTGTCAGTTATTATTGCTTTCTGCAATTGGTGTGGTTGTGACCAAGTTGTGGGGAAATTAGAGGCCGGTACTCGATGTGATGTCTGCATGTTGACAATGGAAAATTAGGTATGTAGTTTTTTTGTTTTGTTCTGAATGAAACCAAGAAAATGGACAACACTATTATTTCAAAAGTGTAAAATGGGAAACAAAAAAGCTCATGAATCCCCGGCCTACAACTTAACGCTTTTTTCACTTTTATGTTGTCTTCAAAATGAACGCGTTTAGCGAAAACATTGTTGTATTCGGAAGTTGCCTCGTATTACACATGAATGCCAGTAGTAGAACAATAATTTGAACGATGCAAACCAGGAGCAGCGAGTCGACGGGACAACCTGGGTTCATATTCAGATAACCTAGATATGGCAAGGATGCACTGGGCACCAAATCAGATGATGCTTCTTATGCACAACTGCTTGTGGTTAAAGTGAAAGCTGGACGTGGATCATAAAGTGTTGCTGGAAAGGGGAAAATGGGCACAGCTCAAACGGCTTTATGGAAAGGAAGGGATGTGCACGTGAATTATGAGATTAAAACATGTCAATTTTCCCGTCGTGCATGTCAAGCTCTGATTTTATTGGAGAATGACCGACAATGGGATGTATGCCTTAATGACGCATCCAAAACTGGTCACATCCAAATCAATTTCGTGCATTGTTTTCATTCATATTGACAGCCTGCTCTCCTTTATCATCAAAAAGAAGAAGGAGAGAAAGTAAGGCGACATGGCTGAAGAGGGGACGTGTCAAGTAAAACAAAAGGGAAAATTTAAAGATGAACCATGGATATTTCTAAAGCAAAATTCTAAAATACGAGCATTGATAATAGACTGAAAATTGTTACTTGAAATCGCGAACAAGTCTAAATCAATTTGGAATGACATACCGAATCGATCTTCTTGCTGCTTCGTTCGATGAGAAATGCGTCGTGAACCAAAATTTAACACGGTGTGATCTGTTGTTTATGTGCAA